>OMOT01027428.1:0-14456 GCA_900312575.1 Acanthochaenus luetkenii | reverse complement strand
GTCTGAAATTGGAGCAGGAGGTAGAGAAGAATAAGATCCTGTCTGAAGCGCTGCAGACTCTTGCTACGGAGCACCACGAACTTGAGCAATCCGTCGTCAAGGGATCTTCACCACGCAGCGCACTCAGCGAGGATGAGTTCTACGACGCCGTGTCTGGTGAGTTGACCGTTATCAAACGAGATTGGATCGGGGGATTGATATTTGCGATTTTGTGACAAGCTCCACTCACATCCGGTGCTCTGTCATCCACCTATTGGGCACTGGAACACTTATTCCAGCTGGTGAATTGCTTTGCTATGTCCACCTCAAGCGTGTTTGCCTGTTGTGCTACAATAACTTGACGCCTTTTCACATGAATGATTGTGATTTAATTTATGGTGGAAAAAACCTGCATGGTAGTAAAATACAAATGGGCCCGATTGACTCCCATGACTGCTTGAATTTTGAAAAGTACTATTGAGTTCTTATTAACAGTATATTCATACGTCATTAGGAACAATAAGAATTATTTTTTTATGTCATTTGTTGCTGATTTATCAATGCCTTATGTACCCAGTTCTCTCTTGGAAAAGAAAAACTCATTGGATTGGACTGCCTGGATATATCACGGTTAAATCAAATTCAATGGGACTTTATGTGCCATAACAATTAATTTCCTGGTGTCCTTTTTCTTATGCTCCCTATTTCTAGTTTTAGACCTTTAGTTTGAAATGTGCTAGTTTTGCCAGCTTTTTATTTCTTAAGTTGGGTTTTTTAGTTGGTCTCAAATGTATTTCTAGGTAACATTAAAACGCTTAAAAAACGGTTAAATGTGTCTTTCTGCTATGTCTCTCTATGCCCTTGTGTCTCAGAATCGGACTTGGAGCATTCCCTGAGCGGCTTTGAGACCGTGGCCAGCCATTCCTCTGAGGGGGAAGGCTCTGTCCTGTTAAGCAGCAATCGCAGTACCCCCACCAGCATGTTACAAGAGGATCACCATGGCAACGAGGAGGAGACTCAACCCAATGGGATCACAAAGTATAGGTCAGCGGTGCTGTATGACCCCACACAATTTCCCACCTTATGCTTCTATCCACCATATTCAAAAACGGGTTTTCCTCATCACATGTTTTTATGTTGGTTATCTTTAATTGTAAATCCAAAGGTTCCGTTTCTGGTTTCGCCCCTTTTGACTAATGTGTGACCTCTTTGACTGTTTTGTTTGAATGTATTCTCTAACCTGCTCGGTCCCCTGAGAGTTGTGTTTTCCGACATGATCTTTATTTTGATTTTCATATCTTAACTCAGGTCTTGCCAGTTCAGAGTGTGAATAATTTAGAGAGAGGGCCGGCCTGGTGACGGCAAGAGAATGGCTTGTATTGTTGGAGCTGTTAAATATTGACGAGGTGTAATGCAATAATCGGACCGCAGTACGATCCAACGTTGACGTTGGCCTTCAGGTTGCAGTGCCAGTGTGGGAGTGGACTTCAGACTTTTTTTTTAGATGGATATCAGTTGGAAAAAAAATGTTATGCCTTATTTGCTATTGATCTTCTGATTTAAAGAAATCATCCAAACGTCAACCTTTAAAACATTAAAGTAGACAAAATAGTTCCAATTGACTGGTCCTCTAAATCTATGACACTTTTAGGAAATAAGTTAACTACTGTCAAACTGTTACTGCAGGATTATTCCTCGGCTACTGGACACCTTGTATGTTGGTGTAGATTGTCTCTCTGGGCTTTGGTCCAATATGTCATTGTTACCTGTGCCTGAAACTACACTACACTTTTGTTGTGGCCAGAAGACTATATTCGCTTGAATAAGATATGACTGCTGCATCCATTATGTCTGGTGCATTGAATCTAATGAAATGTGACTTTTTTTAGTAGCAGTGGCATAAAGTCAAAGTCAGTACAACTTACAAAGCCTTATACAAGTAATACAACATTATGTATGTGTGTGTGCGCGTGTGTGTGTGTGTGTTGTCATCTCAGGACCAGTTTACCCATGCCTATGTTTTCAAGAAATGACTTCAGCATTTGGAGTATCCTGAGGAAATGCATTGGAATGGTGAGCTTTCACTCAGTGCTGCATGATAGATGATTGTAAAGGCCAATGATGCCAAAATGATGTTGATGTACGGTCTCTCTCCAAAACATTTTAATGAACAGTATGTTGGAAAATATGGATGTAATGCTGAATAGTATGTATTACTGTGTGCTTCTCTATTCTGCCGGCTTAGGATGTGCAAGGTTTCAACACACCATAATCCTGATGTGGAATGTCGAGGGTGTACAGACCCTAGTATGCACGCTAATCATGTATTTTAAGACAATTTCTAAATATTCTAAAGCTTTGTTTCTTTTGATATTAGAGGAATTATGTGATTTTTAAATTCAACGCACAAGACCCCTTTTTCCATCCTTTGCTTCTTTAACTTTATGTGATGTTGTGCCATGGGTCCACAATATGGAATGTCTTGTGGCCGAATTCTATGGTGAATATTCAACACTAAACGTGAAGATTCCGTAGAGCGATCACATTGTGCAGTGACCTTATTTTCTCTCTCTAATGCGTCCTCGTCCCTCAATTGCGCTTCTTCCCTCTTCCAGGAACTCTCCAAGATTACAATGCCTGTGATTTTCAATGAGCCCCTCAGCTTCTTGCAGCGTCTGACAGAGTACATGGAGCACACTTACCTCATCCACCAGGCCAACGCCTTCTCAGACTCCGTTGACAGGATGAAGGTGTGCGCTCTCTATTATCTTGAAACTGTCATGTGCTTTCTTGAATATAAAATCACATAAATAACCTAAAATGTACATCCAGTCATCCTATTTCCCAGGTCAAAATAGTGTTGATGTTATGATTACATATAGATGTATGCCAGATAAAGGTCTTGTGACCGAGTATTGCAAGTATAGATAGTGTGCGGGGATCTATTCACGATTACATAACTGAACTATGATTATTTATTTATTTATTTATACTATTTTGATGGGATTTTACGTTTTAATTCTGAGTTAATGTATGATTTTTACTGTGTGTTCATTTGACATTGACAGTGTGTGGCTGCATTTGCTGTGTCCGCTGTGGCCTCCCAGTGGGAGCGGACAGGTAAACCCTTCAACCCACTACTGGGAGAAACCTATGAACTGGTCAGGTGAGAGGGAATATCCAAAATATAGTCAACACTGATTATTTACTCAAATACATTTACTTTACCAAACATACGTCACATCTGTGTACTAACGTTCTCTCTCGCTCTCCCAGAGAGGACCTGGGCTTCAGGCTGATATCGGAGCAGGTGAGCCACCACCCTCCAGTCAGCGCCTTCCACGCCGAGGGCCTGGAGAAAGACTTCGTCTTCCACGGCTCCATCTACCCCAAACTCAAGTTCTGGGGGAAAAGTGTGGAAGCTGAGCCAAAAGGCATCATCACACTGGAGCTGCCCAAGTAAGGTCTTCTGGCTGATATGAATGAACATTACTGACCATTTGCCAAAGATTATCCGTTTTTGTGGTACTTGTACATTATCGTTTTGCATTTTGTACACTCTCCTCAAGTCACCGTTTTCTCCAGGTACAACGAAGCCTACACATGGACAAACCCTACATGTTGTGTTCACAATATCATTGTGGGCCAGCTGTGGATTGAGCAGTATGGAAATATGGAGGTGATTAACCACAAGTAAGGGGACAAAAATATCTTAGCTAGTTAGATCGCAATTTAGGAATTTCATTCTGACACAGTTGATATAGATATATTGAGGAAGTTTGACCAACAAGAAGGAAAATGGACTTGGCGAATGAGGAAGTCTTGTATGACTGGAACAGAGAGAGTGAAAGGAAATGCTGTTGTTTCTGTTTTTCGCTTAGAACTGGTGAAAGGTGCTGCTTGAATTTCAAACCATGTGGCCTGTTTGGCAAAGAACTGCACAAGGTGGAAGGGTATATTCTGGACAAAAGGTATGATTTACCTTATAGTAGTTATAAATACAATTTGAAAACTGTATGTTGTTCAACTCCTAAATGTCAGAATTTGTCCGACTCGTGCCAAAACTGTGACAATAAGGGTTTCTCCCTTATTTTAGCCCCATCACCCTAACTAACAGTTCTAAATAAGAGCCAAATACGATTCAATAAGGTGCCCAGTAAATATGATTCATTTATAGATGAGGACCTACAAGGTTAAGTAGGTCTAAGTCTCATTTGGCTGAAAATTCCAGAGGTTTACCATTCAAGCTTCCTAAGTCTGAAGCGCTCTCCACACATGCAACTGTGCTTATTTGGCAGCCATCTTAGCTGCCGCGAGGGAAATCAAGACTGAAATCATTATCCAGTGTTTCGGCCTGAGGACGTGTTTGTGTATTTTCCACAGCAAAAAGAAGCTCTGCGCTCTGTATGGGAAGTGGACGGAGTGCTTGTACATAGTAGATCCTGCGGCCTTGGAAGTGCATAAGAGAAACGACACGAAGGGGGCAGAAGAGAAAAAGGGCTGCAAACAGGTGTGCACTTTAACATACTGCACAGTACGGCACGTTGGGTAGGGAATCAATGCTTTTTATTGTTTTACGATACATCAATCAATGCCTTTATTTACATTTCAAGGCTCTAAATCACACCAAAAAAAGGTATTATATCAGGAGACACAATTCCCATCCTTGCTGCACAATACAATTACATCAATCAACGAATACAGTGTAACGCACTATAACAATGATACAAACACAGAAGCATCTGGCAGAGAACTTCATTAGTGTTTAAAGTGTCGGGCAGTGCAGCGCTGCGTCTGCAGCCGAGCGCTGAGTGTCCGTGTTTCTGTCCAGGGTTGTGATGAGGAGCCAGAGCAGACGCCCCTGCCAGACGCAGAGACTGTGGACGTCATCCCTGGCAGCCAGCTGCTGTGGAGAATCACACCCAGACCAGCTAACTCCGTTCAGGTCAGACTGATCGATTATTGTATATTGTAAATGGGCCGTGAATTGAAGCGCAGGCTCAAAGACACAAGGAGGAAAGCACAATCGGCTGTGCTTTGCCTTTGTGGATGTTATACGTGTCTGACGACGTGTGTTTTTAATATGCGAAACAACTTTATTTACTTTCAATTGAAGATGTACAGCTTTACGTCATTTGCAATGCAACTGAACGAGCTGCATAAGGAGATGGAGGGAGTCCTCCCTAAGACGGACTGTAGGCGGAGACCGGACATACGAGCCATGGAGAACGGCGACATTGGTAACGATTATTAGTAACATACTGTATCTGTGAAAAATGTTTTTGCTCCGGACTGAAACTCAAGGTTGCGGAAATGCTTTCCCCCTGTAGACCTGGCAAGTGAGGAGAAGAAAAGGCTCGAGGAAAAGCAGAGAGCTGCGCGCAAAACCCGCTCCAAATCTGACGAAGAGTGGAAGATGAGGTGAGATTGTTCGTGAAACCGGTGGACTCAAAGTGTTCTCCTCTCGGACGTCTTACGCTCGACTGGCTTTCGTGTAATCAGCAAATGTGTGCGACAATAGGTTTTCATTGTGATCGAAGTGCAATCGCATTCTGTGTTACAGAATTTTTATGGGCCGGTTAATTACAAGCAATATATAAATAGTGCATATTAACACCATGGCCTTAATCTATTATGGTAACAGTGTGCATACAACTGGCAATAATTAATATTGATTAAATGTGAACCTGGTCACCTGGTTATTCTGTTTAACTTGCTAGGATGAACTGGCTTTCATGTAATTTATTACTATGTGCAATAATAAGATTTCTTTTCATTTGTATCCGCTCTCTACTCTGCTTTATAACTTGTTGCTTTGAAATGCTTAAGCTTTTCTCTTACATGGTCTTGTTTTTCTGCTGCATCCTCACTTTGATGTTCAGGAGCCCTTCCCTTGGCCCAAGGTCAGACTTACTTGCCGTTTGACTCGTGTGCTTTTACATGTGTGACGTGATCACAGAGTGTAGTCTCATTCATTCCAAGCAACTTGTTACTCCCTCAAATTGAATCATATGTACAACCGTGTGCCTGTTGATGTCGAGGTACGATACAGGATCGCTGATGATAAAGAATCGCTGCGTCAAGGTGAATTTTGGACACAACGCAATGAACCATTCATCTGCTCTCCCCATCACTAAGCATGGCAGCTCCACTTTCTGGCACTTGATGGAATTACTCAAATGCTAACTAACTATTTTTTTTGCTATGCAGCTTAGGCAATACAATGGTGGAAGTTATTTGAGTGAAATGCTAAACACAACCAAAACTGACCATGCAAATTACCCATAACCTTGTGATGAAACTTACCTTTACTTCCCTGCCTCACTTTGTCTCAGTTGTCTGTGTTTAAAGTTCCTGTCTGATGGCATCTTGATGTGACAGGAGCTCTTACTGAGTGATGATCTCTGTGTTTTCAGGTGGTTCCAACAGGGGCAAAACCCCCACAACGGCTCCCAGGACTGGTTGTTTTCTAGTGGATACTGGGAGAGGAATTACAGCCAGCTGCCAGACATTTATTAATGGACATTTCTAGTCACAAGCAATATGCAAATAGTGTACTTTGACAGCGTGGCCTTAAATCTGTTATGATAATACTGTGCATACAAATGTCAATAACTGATATTTAATAGTTACAAAAATGTAAAGTTGTTTGACATTGCTTTGACATGAAGCATTTGTATTTACATTTAGACCAAATTGTTTTCTGTTCATAATGTACTTTTAGCATAGTGTAGAGGTGCAGTAAGCCACTAAAGCATGGTTGATGCACAGGGGATCGTGGTTTTAGTGTCCGTCTGTCTTGTTTTAAATGTTCTTAGTGGTGCTGTGACTCTAAATGATCTGTATATCTGTGTATATACTTCACACAAACTTCAGTGACCTCATCACATCGTTCACATTTCTTAGCTCTTCTGGAACAGGTTCAACTCTAACATCGATCACTGTCCCTAGCAGTCACAATCCCAGTTATAATGAGGTTGATGTGGGAATTGGGAGGGGAAGCCTCCTATTGTATTTTGCCTTGTAAACAAATGACTTGCTTGCAAGGCCTACTAAAAATGTTTAGAAAAGTTGTAATTATTGATGAGGTCCCTGGAGGGTATTTTTACCCACAATACATCAGGATTATATAGTATATTACATTATTATTTCTTCATGTTGTATTTGAAAAGACGTACACACCCAAAAGTACATGGGGTCTAATTTGTGAAATGTGAAACATGGTTCTGCAATATCACCAACTGTTACCGCTGCTAATATTTATTATATGTGGGTTTTTTCCTTGAGGATATTCATATGATTCTATTTTGGTCCTTAATAAGAGCACGTAGATGTCTTGTTACTCAAATTAATTTTCACAAAATATCAATGTTATTTTTGGATTATTATCTAGTTATGGACTTTGGTTGTGATTGCTATGCATGACCACAATCTGACAAATGACTCAAAATCACATTGAACTGATTATGCCTTTAGGAACTGATGACTATGGTTTCATCAAAGGAAGTGTAATTCATATTTCTAAAGCCCTTTTTTTCCCTGCAGGCTAGAGCAGATTTTGCAGTAGTTAATACATTCATCCTATCATCTATATTTTTCTATACACTTATACTTTATAAAGTATTTGTAAAGTAAAGCTGGGAAGTTGCTGAACTAAGCCGAGTTCTATCCTTGTTTACTGTGTGGCTTCTGCAGGGATTAATAGAAGCTGTAGATCTTGGTGGGAAAATATATAAACTACTGATCATTTAATATAGTCCTGTGGGTATTTAATGCGTCATATCATGGACACAGTGATATCAAAGGAGTATCTGGAGTAGGCTTATCAGATCAATGTATTAAAAAGGTATGTGGCATAGTCCATAATTAGTACAGAATATACATTTAGTGGTCAATTTATTAGGTACACCACTTAAAAAGATTTCTGCCCACGAAGTGACTGACAAGGCTGTGGTTCACTATATGAGCCAGGATGTGTAATTGTACGTTAGAATGGGTAAAACAAGTGATTTAAATAACTTTGTTGGTGCAAAGTGCATTCCAGTAGTCATCCTGTTGGCATGTAGCAGATGAGGGATCTCTGCCCTGCTAAGAGGGTTCATCATGCATCTTGTTGACCTTGTGAGATGTTCTGTCTCGCCTGAGCTAATGATGTCGTTGCTTCATTACTTGAGGGTAATTTAGGCTCGCAGAAGGATAGCTCTTCATTTGATAGGTCTATTAACTTTGGATGCTCTTGAGTTATCTGGCTGAATATTTTCGAAACCAGCCTTTCTCGGATCCTCTTCACAGGCAATTGCGCGCAAATCCTCGGCGAAAGCAAACCAGATTCGTCTGGTCCTCCTCACAGGCAATTCCGCAACCAGGCTTCAAGTGATCGTTTCTCCCATTCCGGTGAACCGGGAAAAGAGCGACCTAGAACCGAGTCAACAGGTTGTCTTCGTGGGCCAGGACAGTTTTCCTCACCCCTCGGAGGGTAAACAACGTGCTGGCTCTCCCAAACCACTTTCACCGTGGCAAATGGATGCCATTGTCCCTGTTTCAGAGGTTGCTGGGTGTGATATCTGCAGCAACTGCAGTAGACTCCCTTGGGCCTTCTCAGAGCTCAGCCCCTCCAGCAATTAACTCTTTTCACCTCCACCCCAAGTGGGACAGGAGGAGGAGAATCACAGGGACAATGGCTCTCCTCCGCTGGAACAGGACTCTTCTGACCCAGCATATAATTCCCCTGTGGGAAATTCCATCCAGGAGGTCATTAGTGACCACAGACACCTCTCCTGATGGGATGGGTGCGCTGTCTGCGAGGGCGGAATGGTGAGGGGCCTGTAGGAGCCGCCTTGGTCCTCTGAGCACATCATAGCTCTCCTCCCTCCGATTGATGACAGACGTGTACTAATGAGAACAGACAACACCTCCATGGTGCACCGTATAAATCACCAGGTTGGCACCAGGTCATTGCACTCGCAAAGGACCTTTTTGATGTGGGTCTTGCCCCGTCTGGCCTCATACAGGGCCATTCATGTCCCAGGCATTGCAAACAGGTCTTCCAACCTCCTTTCCACGTGAGGCCCCCGTCCTGAGGGAATGGCACCTACACCCCGAGGTGCCTCAGGACACGACCCATTGTCAGACATGGTTGTTCCTAGGGGGGCACTCCGGATTCTCGGTCACAAGATTGGCTGGAAGAAATGTTTTACGCTTTTCCTCTACCATTGATCTCGCAGGTTCTGCACAGGATCAGCTCTCAGCATTACAGAAATCTACCGATTGCCCCGCATTGGATGGGGAGGTGTTGGTTTGTGGAACTTCTCAATCTGGTGAAAGGGTTCCCTTGGCAGTTACCCAGTCAAGCAGATGGTCGGGCAGGTTTGGCATCCAAATCCCCTTATACACTACAGCTATGGGTATTGCTGCTAATGAGTCCATCTGTCAGGACCTGCATGAAGCTGTCCAAGAGACCTTTAATAATTAATGTGCACCATCTACATGTGTAAATTATGCCGATAGGTGGAACCTGTTCTCCTCCTAGTGTTCAAACATTTGAACTACATACCATGTCAATGAGGTGGAAAACAGAGAACACAGGTGTGTTGTCTCTGTGACCGAAACTTTCCTACCAAAGGTCCTCAAACTGTGAATCAGGTGATTGAGGTAGTGGCACTCCATCCCTCTCTTTCTTCTGGAGGGAGCGTATGACCTGCTTACTGCTAACCTACTCAAACTTGGGCTTCCTTTATCCAATCATTGACTTGTTGACACAATCTCACAAGACTATACTGACCACGGCAGTGTGGTAACCCACGCCGCTGTCCTGGCTGTTCTCAAGGGGAAGTGCATATATGTGCCTCTACGTCCACACTGTGCACTTTTGCTACGTTTTACAGTCAATGTGGCGTTTGAGGTAAAGGTGATGGTCTAAGTGAGACTGAACGATGTCTATCTCTTTTCACTCAGAAGGAGCTGAAATCTAGGGAATATACGTTGCGGAAAACTTGACCCACCTTTTTATAGTTAGTCAAGCCCTGCCTCCAAGGGTCACGTAATATGTCATTAAATATGAGGTGGAAAAAGCAACAATATTTTGTTAGATTGGCAGACAACAGTTTATTGTTGAGTTCAGTAGCACACGGGAAAGCCATCATCCTGTTACATGTAACCGCAATTTCAAACAAGGTTCAAAACCTCGTGACAAAATGAACAAAACACATTCTTTCCATGACAAAAAGCAGCTCAGTATTTGGTACAGCAGATAAGTGACATCTTACTGATATTTCAATGGCACATCACTTGTACTGCACTGACCACTTGCCCAGTGGTCACCTCAACATTTACCACAGTCTACATCCATCACAATCACGAGGGATGGATGACTGGCTGTGTGTACTCAACTTGGTGTGAGCAAAACAAATCTATTCATACACAATCTTGAACATGGGATGAGAAACACACAGTGATGTCATTTTCAAAAGCCTCTTTTAAATTAAGATGCCCTCCTCTTGTTTGCTTATTATTGCTTGGACGACCACTCGTTCATAAAAAGCGATGCCCTGCTTCATATACTTATACTTCATATACTGTATATGTAACTGAGTTGAAGAGGTTGGTTAAACTCACTCTTTTATCATATAATTATTATTCTTATTCTGTCCAATTCAAGAGCACACATTTGAATCAGTTTAATCGCCAATACTACCGTCTGTCATGCTGGCCATCACAGGACTCGTGGGTTCAAGACTCACGCCAAAGGGAACTTGTATTCTTTAATAGCATAAATGACACCTGTAGTATAAAGATCTGTTTTGTGATAAATAAACTCACTGGTATGGACTGATACAAAAGCCTGTATCACTAAAATACTATCAAAATAAGTTGCCAGTAATTGATGTTTATTATGCAGCACCTTTTCATGATAATGTTACAATACTGTATGTACATCAATACCAAATGTATTTGAGGGGATGGATGCACGGGTACATCTTTGATTTACAGTACGGTCTTTAGAACCACATTTACCCTGCCATACCATGCATAGTGCACAGATCAATGCCCACTGTTTTGAGATTTACACACAAAAAAAGCATCATTAGGGCATTGTGAAATGTGATGTCACCAGTATTTTACTCGTAAAATACATGACAAACTACTTGAATATTACTACTATTCAGGAGAGTAGGCAAGTGTGTGTTTTGGTGAGCCGTGAAAATCTGATTGATTAATATTTTGCTTTGTTATTTACCAAACCCAATGGAAGTTAACTAATTTCAGTATAATTAAATCGTACTTCAGTGATTTTTGCTATTTTTATTTAATATGCGTGGCCCCTGTTCGACTTACATTATAACAAAGTCATGTCACACCATTGGCAATTTGAGAAGTATAGTTGGGAATTTAGAGTAGGAGAAATATGGATCAACTTGACAAACAACTGGCAATTAATTCTATGTCATTATTGGAGTAACATGCTTAAATGGCTTTTGCATGTTTTCAAAGAATGTGAAAAACTAAAATACCAATATACTACTTACTAGATGATCTCATCATCATTATGTGCTGAATGGCTCACTGAAGGGAGGAGGAGGCGGCACAACTAAAATCCTCCAAATACACAAGTTAATGAGGAGAATTGTTTCTGGCTATGACATTGTTAGCTATTATATTTGGATTTGTAAAACACTTAAAACGGAAAAAATAAAGGAGCCTTTCCACTAGAATGTCATACAGTGGTTTTGAATGGCTTTCAACTTATTGTAAAAAGCCATGCTTTCATCAAGAGCATAGCTCGAGTCATTGCAACTTCCCTTCCTGGGGTCACTGAGGCACTACGTCCTTCAGTGAGGCCAGGGCTGAGTGGATGCGTATGTGGAGCCTGTTCTCAAAGTCGTAGCCTGTAAAATCCTCCTAAAAAGAAGAAGAGGAAAAAAAAGCATTTTTATTCAAAATCCCAATTATTAAGGACAATTTAATCAATGATCGCTTGTACCATGTGCAATGTATTTCTATGTGGAAAATAAAAGAAATGCTAAGTATGATGTGCATATTAGATGAGCACCATCTTACCTTTGCTTGAAGAAGCAATGATCTCCCCTTTCCCACAGTCTGGATTGACATACAACCAAAAACACTGGGTTATTATAGCTGAGTATGAGTTCATATCAGTATTATTCCAAGATCATTTGTTTTATAAGTTGATCACAAAAACCCAATAACATGCAACAGACTCACCTCTGGTTTCGCAAGAAGCACACATCCCAGCTCATAGAAGGAGTACGGCTGTACATACGAGTTGATCTGTCGTCCATACGCATCTCTAGCAGCCAGCTGGAATGACTGGTGTGGATCAAGATTAATATCACATTTTAGCCGCAACATATAACATTACCATTGTGGCCTTGCATTGCATAGTGATTCATAATCAACGACGAGTCATACCTGAACAGCATCTTTTGTATTTCCATGACATTTGTGAATGGCACCAAGAAGGAGATGTTTCAGGCCTCTGCATGAAGCGTCATCTAAACTCTGTAACACTGAACAGACACAAGTGGAAAACACCACACAGCCACTGAAACTTAGAACACTCTGCTACAGCTACAGTGCTTATGTTGGTGTAAATCAATAAACATTGTTAGAAATAATAATAATCTTGTGGGTTACACTTACCCTGATTCATCATCTGCAGCTTAGAGGAGGAGCAGTTTGGAAGCGCTTTCCACAGGTACAGCACTTCAATTACACCAAGGATGCATAGCTCTCTGGTGGGTGAGATCTTTCTCAGTCTCTCCGCCTGCAGATAGGTATCAGACAGAGAAGGAAAAGTATTGTGACACACTCGTGATGACCTTAAGAAAATGTATTGAAAAAATAAATATATATATATATATAACCCACCCTTTTCATGGCAAACTGCTCTATCTGGTTGTTCTTTCTTTTGAACAGTTTCTGTACATCTTTGAAAACACCACTTGCTCCATCCAGGTCACCTGACGCGCCCTGACACACTGAAAAAGGGGACAAACGGCGCTATTTAGAATATACAACAGAAACCTCCCAGCAGTGTAAGTGTCGGTCAGGGTGTGACGGGCTCACCGCCGGTCAAGTAGGCATAGTAGCACTGTGACCAACGCGACTCGTTCTTCAGCCTCTCAAATGACCTGTATGCGTCTCTAAAGTTCATCTCTATCATACTGCACCAGCCTGAAACAAAGACAAGCAGATATGGACAGAATAACACGCAGTTCCTCGCTGTAAGCCTGGTGCCAGTATGTCAAGACTAACCCAATGAGAAAGCACGTACCAATCTCATAGAGACACACGTGCTGGATCTCTCTCTGGTCTGATGCAAGCTCTAAAGCATCGTGGAAAGAGGCCAAAGCACTGTTGATATGGCACTGGGGATCGAGGAGAGAGCACACACAGACAATTATGTTAAGACACACACTACAAGCACATGTTGAGTGACAGTTAGATAAGTAGATCAAATGTTGGTGAATTAAAGCATTTTCACACATGCGTATTCATTCTATGTGCTTGAACAGAAGCTGCTGGGCTTACTGGTGGAAGATAAGCCTATTCCACATTTCAGATCCAGGTATACAGTTTCAAAACACTTGTTACATTCATGTGCAGCTGTCACTTATTGTCCCGTAACCCCCCCACCTATTGTACATACCTCTAGCCTTTGAACCCGTCCTTTAAAGAATATGAAGAGGGAGGAGTTGGGGTAAACCACCGACTTTCTCTGTAGGATGGCTTTGGCTTCCAGCAGACCGGCATGTGTGTCTGAGCCATCCAGAGCAAAGAAAGGCAGCACTACTGTGTGGTACCACAGGAGGGCCAACCTGAGCAACAAAACAAGAGATTCATCTAAGATACAAAAGTCCACTTTTATTTAATCGTTTGTCTGAATCTGAATTCAACTGTATGGGAGGTAAACATGCGGTTCCTATTTTCATAGAGCAATTCACTTTCAAATATAGCAATGGCAATACAGCCGCCGCAGCAAGGTCCTTGAAAGATCCTTATTACTCAATGGGAGCAATTAGGTGTCTTGCTCAAGGACACTACAGATATTTTCCCCCAGGAGGAGCTGGACTCGAACAGTCAACCTTGCGGTTGCTGGGCGGGAACTCCGCCTCCTGAGCCACTGCCGCCACTTCTGTACATATTTCACTGCCAGGTGTGAGACAGCAGTAACCAGAGCTAGTGCTTTGCAAAGGATTTTGGGAAGGCGACCACGGTTCAATGGTATGGGAACGACTGTTTACCCAATTACCCAATAACCCTAAGTAACGCCACAGGGATCAATGAAGTCGTATCTTAAATTAACTATAGTTATAGCTTATCATACAAAACAACAGGAGACATCACCCCAAATCAAATACATAACGCAACACTCTCTCTCTCTCCCTCCCTCTCCCTCTCCCTCTCCCTCTCCCTCTCTCTCTCTCTCTCTCTCTCTCATATATATATATAACCCA
>OMOT01027420.1:0-10368 GCA_900312575.1 Acanthochaenus luetkenii | reverse complement strand
ATTTTCATCTTAAACCCCATTCGGACGGTATTAGTTTCTCTAGGGATGTCAGGTAATTAAATCTATTACAGCGCTATTCAGTCATTTTAATCTCGTCTGGAACGGTCATGTCAGTGATTTTCCCGGGCGGCACGGTGGCGCAGTGGTTAGCACTGTCGCCTCACAGCAAGAAGGTCCTGGGTTCAAATCTCACCTGGCCCTTTCTGTGTGGAGTTTGCATGTTCTCCCCGTGTTCGTGTGGGTTTCCTCCGGGTGCTCCGGTTTCCCCCCACAGTCAAAGACATGCAGGTCATGCTGTTTACCTGCTCATGGTGACCCTGCTAAACTTCATTGAAGTGAACTAAAAACAGCAACTTGAGTAAGCGTACCATCACCTACTGTGAATGTCAAATCATGATGTTCACCCTTAGGACTCACACGAAAGAAGTGATTTTCCCCTCCTACCCAAGTACTAATTCCAGCCCCAAAAACCTACTGTTTTCTCTGTCATTTAAGATGGAGTTCGCAGGCTGTTTAGAACAAGAATTCTGGTGAAGATTTAGTTGATCAGAAGAGGCAGGTCCCGTCTGAATCTGAAATCCATTGCTACGTGTGTGATGCGATGCATTTTCTCAATAAATTAGGATTTAAAAAATGTTCTTGTGTGTCCATAGCCTTACACTTAATGCCCTTTCACTGGAGCTACTCAGAACATTGAAAATTTATCCATGTCAACACAGCAATTAATCTAGTATTGAGCATTAGAATATTACTGGCACCCTCAAGGAAGATACTAGCCTCGCTAACATTTCATTTATCTTCCAAATGGAGTGACATCCATCTGACAATTACCTTCCTCCATCTGTAAATTTTAAAAGCCAGCCGGATCGATGATTGAAATTACTGAGAAGCCATGCAAATGCTTTATTACCCACGTTACCCTGTTTAAAACGAATACTGACGAATAGGGCTTTTGTCTCAGTTTCAGTTACTAACCCTGCAACATACCCCGGCATTACTCTGATGCTGATGTTGTTAGTTGGCTAAATGTATCTGATGGAAGTTGTCAAGAGACATTATTGTGTTTAGTTTGGAATTGCAAGGGTAAACTCCCCTGAAGAACATGTCAAATAGAATTTAAGGTGGACTGAATAGACTACATTGGTATTTTATTTGTCATGCATTCCACAGTGTGCTGGATATTACAAATATAGTCTATAGACTGTTTGTCCCTAAATTGAAGTCCTCACTATAGAAACTTTGCCATCACAATTTTATTCTGAGAGTAGCCAGAAATGTAATACTTTCAAGGTTTTACAATGTCCCATCAGGACGAAAAGCTAGAGAGGGAGATCCTTGTTCAAGTGCCTTAGCGTTACCATGGCAACGGTCGTTGTCGATTGTGTCTTCTACATGCCGTTTTATGAAATTGCTTTGTGTGTTGTACAAATATTGGTCTCCAAGGTGACTCCATTGTGCAAACCGTGTGTGTGTTGTGTTAATCTATGAATGTTAATTGTACATCGTTTTCTATTCCCCCCTGAACGTTTGAGTGGGACCAGGCTAGATCCTCAATAGGCAGACCACAGTTTTGTCAGGGCAAATCATGCTCGAGATCTGTTGGCTTTCTCATTGTCCACTCAGAAGGCATATAAAAATAGAAACCAAAGCAATATTTACATCCAAAGCTATTTTATGAACAGACCAGTAGAGAGAGAGCAGAGAGGTGAAGCAAGTTCACATGTTTTCTATTAGTATTCCCTTGGCACGATTGCCTTCTCTTTCCCCAACATGACATCCATATGCCTCATGCTTGGGAACCAGACTGAGCAACGCAATAATGAACAGTAACTTGACTTCCTGAAACGGAGAATAATAATTAAATTTTTTTTGGAATCTTTGGTTTGTCAGAGTTGTGTTACGGTGGAGGCTTTACTCCCAGCAGCAGGTCGCTTTGTCGTAGCTCAGCACTATGTCCCCCTGGCCTTAACTCCACCATCCTCCCCGCCTCCTCATGCATAATGACGCCCCAAATCTCATTGGACTTGGAGGAATCCGTCTCACACAACTGCAGGTCACTGCGAACAAGACTTGCAGTGCTACGTGGCATAGCCCTATCGCACCGCGGCAGGTTTTCTCTGTTCCATATCAGACATAGTAAAATGTTGATGAGAGCAATGCCTCTCCAGTGTCTGGTGAATTCTTTTTTCCTGCAGCGTAATGAATTGGAAATGGTATTAGTGTGGAGGTAACATTCCCTGCTTGCAAAGCAACCTGGTGTGTTGTCGCTTGTGGAATTACAGCTACAATTCTTGTTGTGAAGCGTTGCACACCTCAGTATGGATTTACTATAGCCATGCGGTTGGGTGCATTAATGCAAATGCATGCGTGTAGCTCCTGTACACAGAAGTGTCCGTGCTGGAGGAGGTGACAACAGAGGTGTCAAACACACCCAGAGATCCAGAGAGGCCTGCATGCCTGTCTGACTCTACCTGTCTGTATGTCTGTCTCACACACTTGTAGGAAAAAAGAGGAGTTGACAGTAACAGACAGCAAGAAGGCATTTCAAAATGCACATGAGAGCGGACAATGATCATAGTAGCAGACTTTACTTATCAAATGTTTTTTGAACTAATATGTTTACTTGCAGCTAGAAAGGGACAGTTTTGAGAAAAGAAACATTATCCTAAAAAACCCGAATTCATGGTTGTGAATTCTTGTTCTGATTGTGTGTACGTTACTCCAGCTGTGCAAAAAAGCTGAGAGCTGGTCAACTTGATAGTGTTGGATTGCAGAGTGAGAAATTCCATTACTCGTGCTGCCATCCTTGATCCCTCTTTCCTCATTTAGGCAGTGAGTGGAACCAGATCTCCCTGCTACGCAACGTTCCTCTTGATTTCTATAAATTGTTGAAGATTGAAATAAATTCTGGGGATTTCATTGATGTCCTTGGTTTGAGTTTTTTTGAGCGCGCCTTTTTTGTATTAGATCTTCACTTAGTGCTATTGAACACGGTACCTTTAGAATAATTTAATTATTGGCTATGGCTATATCCTCGCTGATTTTCTCAAAGGGAAGAAAACAAGAGTGAGAGAAATGCACTGTCATATTCAGAAAAAAAAGGTGTGTTTGTGTGTGTGTGTGTGTGTGTGTGTGTGTGTGTGTGTGTGTGTGTGCTGTGTCATGCAGTCTAATAGAGTTGCTGTATTCCCCACTGTACTCCTGTCTCTATTCATCAACCAGGCTGCTGAGAGCAGCACTAACCCAGGCTCACCCGTTTTGCATGAATGTCCCATCAATGGGCCTTCATTTTGAACACTGCATGTTGTCAGGGTAACTACAGTAATATCTAGAGGGTCACACCAAAGAGTCCTACCGCATCCGGATCATCGCCATAATTTAATCAATTGGTCCTTGAAACCATAGCCTGTATCTCCACCAAGTTCCATCCAAATCTGTCCATAACTTTTGGAGATATCTTGTGCACAGGCAAATAAACAAACAGACTAACAAACAGAGGTGAAAACATAACCTCCCACCATCTCTGTTGGCGGAGGTAATAATTTGTGGTGACTGATAATTTCACAAATCACTTGAGGTAGTATGCTGCAGCTAGTGATTATCAAGCAAATGTGAGAGTTTTAAGCATGCTCTAATTTGTCAGAAATGGGGTATCAGGATGTCAGTACTAGAATTATATACAGTATTGTATCAACATCACAAAGGGCATTATTGTTGGATATTCTTGGTCAGAAGAAATCTTCCCTTATGCTTTGTGTGTGTTGATTTAGTCTCTATATTGTCCCTTTCCTGTGCAATGTCCTCATACTGTATTTTGGATTTCCCCAACATAAGACACAAATGCCTGATGTTTCACAGTGACAGGACCTTAACACGGAGCCCTCAGTGGCCCTGGAAATTAGCATAGCAACCTTGTAACTGACTATTTTCTACTGCTGTCACGTCTGCAGTACGCTGTCTGTCCAACACTTAACACTTTTACATTTAGATTTTTAATATTGGCCAAGATCGCAAATGATGGTGGTGCTATCATAGGTTTGTAATATCATTAATGTTCTCTAAATCAAAACCATTTTGTAAATGAATGATTCAAGAACATTCTGAAAATAAAACATTGAACAGTGAGAAGCTTTTCCACTATGTACTGTTTGAGTTAATTCTCTTTATTAAGGCAGTCCTTGTTTGTCTTATAATGGAACACCAAAGGAGGTTATAATCATTGGTGATTGAAGACCCCGCTGAGGGTAAATTAGTCATAATGTGCCAGCAGAGCTGTACAAATGCCCTGCCGTACTGAGGCTCAGTGTCTGCTTCCTGTCTGCTCCCATTTTTACTTCCTGATTGCAAAAACCAGACAACCCTTGTCCTGAACTCAGAGGACAGCTTCTTTAGTCCACTTTCAGGTGTCCATTGAGTAACATGATGCAGTTCAAACTGCACCACCACTCTTAGGTCAAAATAACAGTAAGCATTTAAACTTGTGTGGGTTGGCAGAATAATCATTGGAACACATTTTGTTCTTTGGGAAGAAGATGAGTCTGTTAATTTGCATGGTATGCAAGGCTAATGGATACTTAGGCAGTAGCTCAGGAGGTAGAGTTCCTTCCCTGCAACTGCAAGGTTGAAGGTTCGAGTCCAGCTCCTCCTGAAAAACAAAAAACTGCCGTAGTGTCTTTGAGCAAGATACCTAACCCCAAATTGCTCCCGTTGAGCATGTTGGTGCTTTGCATGGCTGCCTCTGCCAACGGTATGATGATATGTAAGTCGCTTTGGATAAAAGCGTCTGCTGAATGCCGTAATGTAATGTATGGAATCTTCTTTAGCAATAGTCAAAGTCATCCTACAGCGAAATAACTATGAATATGTTAAGAATCCCATTTTCTGCTTTACATTTATTAACATTTCAGTGTTGAACTTTTGATAAAAACATGAGTCATTGCAGGCTCAGTGACGAGCTAAAGCAGGAGCTTGATTCTAATTGAACTGTTAGTAAAAGACATAGATCACAGCCATTAATGTGTTTTTCTGGAACAAGTCTGTGACTGATACTGATGCTGCACCCATCTCGAGGTAATGATATCCAGCCGTACTAAAATGCCATCATCATTATCTTGTGTAAATAGCCAGACGCTCCTCTCAGAACTCTTCATTAGCCTCCATCTCATCTCTGTGAAAAGCCACTAATGCTTCCTCAGTGACAGCATCGGCCACATGCTCATGTACAGTCCATGCACCAGCTTCTGTATGTACCTAATAGACATGTGATGTATAGCACGGCCCAGTCTATTTCAGTTCGGCTGGTGACCAGGCCAGCCTATAATTACAGGAGATTGCTATAGTGATGGATGAACACCAGTGGATCAAGAAAGAGGCCGGTGATCTACTCTCCAGAGTGTTTGTTTATCAGTCTTTCCATTTTACGTAGATTCTTCTATTGAAATTAGTCTAATATTGTTACACAGATACGACCGTGTAAGGAAAAGGGAATGACATGCACTTTATTCTCTGCGTCCTTGTTCCAATAGCCTTTAAGATTGAAGATTAAAGATGGACTGATGATACTGAGTGTTCCAGTACCTGAATAGATATTCTCAATTGGCTATCTCCAAGAAAAATGGCCGCCGCTCTGAAGTGGAGAAAGCTTTTTCGTTGTGTTCATTAGCGGTGAGATCTTATGAACCGCTTAACGTGGGCTGGTGGCAGAGCCATTTCAACAGCAGCAGGCCTCGGCGTAACGTCACGAGGACACGCTCCACCAACACGGGGACACACGGGGACCAGCTAGCAGTGATTTACCGCATACTATACAGACAAACGGCGACCATCTTGAGATTTAAGAGCTACCGTGATCCTCAAGGACACAGAGCGGCTGTATTCCCCCCTGGGCCAAGCAAGGGCCGTGACAAGTCAAAATGCTTTTCTGCAGCCAATAATTGAGTATTGATTGTCATTAATCAGCTCAAGGAGAGATCGTTGGTTTTGTGGCTCCTGAGTAGCTGAGTCCTGAGTAGCCGTGTGTTGCACCCATAACTCTCCGCAGCTGAACTCAGGGAGAACTCCAGCATTAATTCCATGTCTGGTTAATGGATGGATTTTGTAAGTCCCTGCTGATTGGACCAGAGGAGTGTATACTTTCAAGGCCAGCGTGATGTACTCACTGAACAGTGGAAGGCCGGGGTTTCCTTGTATACTACAGGTCATTATGGGTTAAGCAACCACACTGCCAGCATAGCCAAGAAGAGGGTTCAGTGACTAGAGATGGGGCCCTGTCAAGTGAATTAGCCTATAGCTTGTGTGGTCGGTGATCCAGCGTGTGTTTGCTCTGCTGTGGGGATTAGTACAGCAAGGGTGAGTTGCCGGGGCAGCAGAGGTGGTGCTGCTCCAATGTGAGGCTCATTAAGACGTACAGATAGCATTCAGTTGAATCCTGTCGTCGTGATAGCAGTTTTGAGGAGAAGAGCACTGGTGGTCTCATTCCACATAACATGGTGATTCAATTACACTGGACTGGTGAGTAGGGTTCAGACCAGACCTGATCTTACACTACCGTGTCAGACAAGTTGGCAGAGGTTAAACAACCACAACTGTTGTTTTCACCAAACCTGGCTGACTCACACAGAACATTTATTAGGATAGTTATGGTGAATATGGTGTGCGGCTAATGACAATTTCAAGATGTGTGGGGAACTGGAGCTTACAACCCTTCAATGCTCAGGGGGAATAAACCCACTATGTTATGTTCATTAAGACCCACTGTTTTTGTTTGGAATTGCAGCAAATTAGTATGTTAACTTACTCGACAACCAAGGACAATGAAATAATTTACAAAAGCACTGTAACTGAGTATAAACATGTTTTGTGACTTAACCACTTAACTATACCAACTCATGAAATAGATTCTCCCTGTCCTTGCTGAGCTCTGAGTCACTGTTGAATCTTTGGTTATGGTGCTGTGTTTCAAATGGAAATTTCTTTCACTGATAATGATGTCTTTTACCAATCTCATTTAAATACATTTGCTTTTCCGAGACGGGAGACTCGGGGTGTATTCTTACAGGTCTCAGTATGCTCTCCTGTGAAATGTAGGCTATTGCAAACCAAATGTTGAAACAACAGTTCCATTTGAAACAGAACTATTTCGCCGACCGCACTTTGCACTGTAAATGTCCGCACTCTAGCAACGTTGTCGCTTGAAAAGCAGCTGATTACAAATCCTGACCTCACATTGGAGTTTACTAGCTAGTAGCCTACAGCAGAACTATTTGTCACATATAAAGTAAATAGGACCTCAAATGATAGATTCCTAAGACACAGTATTATCCAAATATCAAGGGTTACTTATATAATTGAGAGTTGTCCATTCAGTCCCTCCAGCCTGGGCCTCTTCCTCCAATTTATTTTGGGGACATGGAAGAAGATTTCTAAAAACCCCGAAATTCTTGGTCTAGCCTCGGCCGCAACTTTGGATGGCTGCGCACCTTCTTCAGCCTCTCTCTCTTCTCTTGCTCTCTTCTCATCAATCTCTTAGAGTTCTGTGTCTGTGTATTCTGGCTCAAACCTGTAGCCAGTGCCGTCAGAGTCAATGTAGAATTCTTTGTATTTGTAATCATTATAAGAATCCAACGTCGAAGTTATTTGTGCAAATAGTAGCCTACGTTGCTGCAGGTAAAAAAAACGCAGGCTGCTCATCTAGATAGTTCTGTAAACAGCCGGCACTTCATGCTCCCGCAACACATATTCCTCCGCAGATGATAAAAACAAGTACGGGACCAAGGCTTAGTGTGCTTCTCAAGGTGCATAACCTGGTCAAAGATAACACCAAGATTTCTCAAGTTTTAGCGCACATTAGGGTTTAGGGACCCAATAGAGTTAGCAACACTGGTGGAATTAAGTGAGATTATGAACCCATTTGTGTGGTGATGTTTCAGATTTTAAACTAGACAAAAAGAAAACAAACACCCATAATCCGTTCATTACATTCTCTCCCATTAGTTGGAGGTGTTTTCTGAGCGCCACTTGCTTTCTACTTACATTTCAGAAGTCCTTGATGCTAGGCAGCCAACACAGATCTCCAATTGATACTTCCCTGTACCCATGGCCCTAGTTTATGGGATGTTTGAAGGGGATTACAGTGTGCCCCATCTCTAATTGGGGCGCTAACACAGCAGAAAGCGTTAGAAATGGATTGGGTGGCTGCAGCAGAGAGTGCTCAACTGCTGTCGTCGGTATTGCATGGACCCATAATTAGTCTATTACAGCAGGGGTGTAGCGATGGATCATATGATCTAGTGCTGTTAGAGCACTTAAACTCAGCATGTCTCCCACTCATTTAGTTACACTGGATGGGTTGCATGGACACTTAATCATATTCTGACGTGCCAAAAACAATCTACCACAAACCACCGTGGTATAAATGCATTCATGTTTGTCTTGTTGTGCCATACATCCTTTGTTTCTCTGTCAGGAAATAGATATTTATACTACTGTTCTGACTTTAATGACGTAGGGCCGCTCTTATGGATAGTGTGCTACTTCTATAAGTCCTTGCTTGGCATCATAAAACTGTTAGCCATGGCAAGGTGAAGCTCAGTAAACTCAGAAATGATTTACTGAATGGGGCCTCCTTGCCCCTACTTCCTTCTGCCTTTCAATACAAAGAAGGTCATTGTGTATAGCCCATGGCAAAGCTCATGAAGCTTATTTTTGACATGTAGGCTGCAACTATAGGGTGGCAGTGTAGCCTAGCGGTTAGCAAGGCTGTCCTGTAACTGGAAGGTCTTACGGTTCGATCCCAGCAACAGGCATGCATCTTGCTGAACATTGAACCCCTACCCTATCACTTTGGAAGTAGGAAAACATGTATAACTGCAGACTGGTGAGCTTTTATTAGGGCTTGGTACTATAGTGTATTTCATTAATTTGTGTCTATAAAGATGGGGGTTCAGTCAGACGTTAAAGTGCTTGTAGCTGTCAGTCATACTTTGTATTCTAACCTACCAGCCTTGATGGTAATTACTTACTAGCATCCCCTTTAACCTTCAATGCAGGAGGGGGAGAATGTTCCGGCTGTGTTTCGACACAGACAGCTCACAGATTATGTTTGGTATATTTCTAATCGGATGCGAAATGAGGGTTGGTTTGCTGCAGTGGCATGCTGGAGGAAGGCAGGCGGGATACAGGAGAACACGTGAGGAATCACTAAGCAGCCTGGGTAATTATTTAGAAATCAATATTGTGACAGGCAAAGCTCTGGAGTGCCAAATCCCAGCCTGTCAGATTTGAGCGGAGGTCATCCCTGTGGAATCTCCAAAGCTCTAGTGCCACTGCCTTGATTGATTCCCACTTGATACCTTTCACATGATGGCCATCTGCAATGCTAACATGGCGATCCCAATCGATCCGTTTCCTCTGTATATGGTACTTGGTAGGCCTATAGACCAGGCTCCATGTGTATATGCAATTGGGCAATAATGTGAGCTGCAATACCAGTACTGCTCAGTCTGAGTGCTGACAGCTTTAATGTTACAGCTTTTGATTTAAATTCAGGATCAATTTAGCTAAATAGCTGTTTATGTTAAAATTATGATGTTGATGTTAACGGGGCGGCAGTAGGTCAGGAGGTAGAGTTCCCGCCCCGTAACTGCAAGGTCGGCGGTTCGAGTCCAGCTCCTCCCGGGAAAATAATCTGTCGTAGTGTCCTTGAGCAAGACACCTAACCCCAAATTGCTCCCGTTGAGCAGGTTGGTACCTTGCATGGCTGCCTCCGCTAACGGTATGACATGTAGGTCGCTTTGGATAAAAGCGTCTGCTAAATGCTGTAATGTAATGTAATGTAAAATAATCGGTACAGTGAGACTGTTAGGCTTGCTGGAATATGTACGCATAGATCAGGCATAACCACACACACACACACACACACACACAGCATGTACACACAAGTTGTGTCTTGTCCAGCAAACTACTCTATTACAGCTTGATGAGGGTGAGTAACTAGTATGGAGTGGACGGCTTTATTGGAATTGATACCTCGATTTTCCATGCTGTTCCCACTGAGCTGCACAGGAGCATTCATAACTAACTGGTGTTTTACGTTAATGTTTATGTTTTGTGCTTAAACTAGAGGTCCACTTCAGACTCACAAGTGTTTTAATTAGATACATTTGATATTTCAGACTCTAGGAACCTGTCAGAGGAGCATTGGGCCACTGTGACGGGACCAGAGCATACTCTATAGCAGTGATGTGCGGTGAGGTTCATGGTTGGTGAGGCACTGACTCCTTTAGAGTCAGATTTACAAATATATAAACCCAAAAGGGTAGCTTATTCAATTGGCTACTGGTTATTTCATATCTCATCAGCCTTCTTCAC
>OMOT01027418.1:0-12873 GCA_900312575.1 Acanthochaenus luetkenii | reverse complement strand
CATTACACACACACACACACACACACACACACACACACACACACACACAGTCAAACTCTTTGATAAACAATAGGCAAAATCACACAGACTTAAGCGCCCATCTCACAGTTAACAACAAAGCAAAATGAGAACAAATGTTTCAGGCGATGTAGCACCAAAGAAGCCTCGGTTGCCACAAGCCTCCGTTTGATCTCTCCTTGCTGCCGCTGCCAAATGCATGACGGGAGCAAAAGAGACAAACGTTGAAGGAATGGAGAGAGGCCATGAATGGCTTGCGGGAAAGCTTCGAAGGTCACCGCGGCTAATTCAGGGGGCAAGGAAGTATGAGAAAGCAGCCATCCAGAGCTCCACAAGGCATGATAATGTTAATGGTTCGCGTTGGTGGCAGAGAGAAAGTGCCCCTTAATAGAATGAATGTCTGTCTTACAGGTTCACTCAGCAGGTGTACCCTTGGTCACACAGCCATTTCATTTGCATCTTTCTCTGTTTCCAGTGTGCTGAAATGGAAGCATTTAGATTTCCTCGTATGTTTTTCCCCAGTGGTATGGATGTAGGCCTTTTTAAGTCCACTTATGTGAGTATATATATATATATAATGAGTTGACTGGTAGGACAGGGCTATTTGAAAATGCACCTCAGATCCCCATCTGCTGAATGAGCAACTTTCTTCCAAACCTTCCAACGCTCTTAATTGGCGAAGCAGAGATTCCGCAACTCTACTAGCTCATACAGCGCACTGAAGTTAAGTGAATCTCACTGCTAGCTTCTGCTGTGCTGGCAAAATGCACTCAACTGCAGTGCATAAATGTGTGCCATGAATAGCAAAATCAAAGCGGGAGAGAGATCAACAGCATAAATTCAGTTTACCTCCAATCACCTGCCAAAAACACCATGATTTGATCAAGGTGTGTGTATGCTTGTGTGTGTGTGTGTGTGTGTGGCATGAGGGGCTGAACATGGGAAATTGGTGGAGCTTATTTGAGGAGAAGATGCCATGACATCCAATCTCTTTATGCCCAAAGCGAATCAGTAAGTTGTACTCGTTCCCAGTGGGGGTTGGCCTCCAGCAGGGCTGCGCCTTGTCACCGATCCCGTTTGTGATATTCATGTACAGGATCTCGAGGTGTAGTCATGGAGGGGAGGGCTGCAGTTCGGTGGGCTGCGGGTTACATCGCTGCTTTTGTTTTGGTCCTGATGTCATCATCGATCTGTGACCTTCAGCACTCACTGGTTCGGTTTGCAGCTGAGTGTGAAGCGGCATGAGGGTCAGCACCTCTAAATCTGAGGCCATGGTTCTCAGCAGGAAACCGGTGGATTGCCTACTCCGAGTAGGGAATGAGTCCTTACCCTAAGTGAGGGAGTTCAAGTATCTCTGTGTCTTGTTCGCGAGTGAGGGGACAATGGAGCGTGAGATGGGACGGAGAATCGGAGCAGCAGGAGCGGTATTGCGCTCGCTTTACCGCACCGTTGTGATGAAAAGAGAGCTGAGGCAGAAGGCAAAGCTCTCGATCTACCAGTCAATCTTCGTTCCTACTCTCAACTATGGCCATGAAGGGTCATGACCGAAAGAACGAAATTGCGGATACAAGCGACCGAAATGGGTTTTCTCAGGAGGCTGGCTGGCATCTCCCTTAGGGACAAGGTGAGAAGCTCAGTCATCCGTGAGGGACTCGGAGTAGTTCTCTCCAACTTTAATGGTGTACCTTCACAACACCGTGTTTTTTATTCAGCATTAGGCTTCCGCTGCCACCCAGCAGGACATATGGCTGGGAAGATTTTGGTTCAAATACTAACTTTGATGGACTTTTAACACACTCTGCACATTAACACCAGTAGTGCACCAATAGTCCTGTGTTCCTTTAGATTAGGAGCAACAGCGGTTTCTGTGACATGGACACAACAGTGGCTCTATAATCTTACACCTGGTGTGAATTTAGCTGGTGTACGCCTCTATCGCGTGAGGAAAAACAGTAAATTATTAAGTGAGAACCTCTAAAATATAAATGCCTATTTACAAGTTTGTGTGGACGACAGCGCGATATGTATGAATAATACAGATGTGTCACAAAGAATAAATGTGTCTGCAGTAAGGAGAAATTTCACCGACAGTAAGGAGTAGCTGGACAGAGAAAAAGAAAACAGCTGAGTTTATAGCGATGCGTCATTTCAGCTTGTATCTTACAGATTACTTGTTTTCACTGACTTCAGCTAAGAAAACCAAAAACCTTGGCAATAGTCAGGAAGATATAAGCTATAACTATATATAGGCTATAACTTATGATCAGACACCCTGTGGTATTGCTCTTTTCTACATAGCTGAGAATAGAGTTGGTATACAGCTGCTTTAACAATCATGACACGCTGAAATGACTTATCTCAGTTGTTGCTCAAGGGAAACAATGCAATGAAATTCAACTCTTATTCGAGGATTTGAGAACAGACGCCATTGCCACCCTTCATCAGTGTCACTTTGAGTCGTATTACACACAATCTAATGTTAAATAAGATCCACAGCGGGGACATTCTGGCTCCACGCAGAAATAAATACAACCCTCCATTGACACTGCATGAGCCTTTCACACACTGTGGTGGTAGAAGCTGTCTTTTTCAGCCTCGATTTTTAATCCTCCCCCTACAAACCACTTTAAGACTTGTCACCCGCCTTCTACAGCTGTCCTTTCAATAAGGCTAATGTCACCGGCATCAACAAATCCTCGTCGCGCTGTTTCTATCTGAAGTGGGTGACGGCTTGAGTTTACTGGAGCGCAGCGCTTATTTCTTACAACTTTTGGAGGCAAGTTACTGCTCTGTGTATGCTACCCAGAGATGAACGATTTACCAGAGCTGAGTATATATCTGTGAATATGTTGTACTTTATTTTACCAGGCAGGTCACTTAAGAACAGATTCTTATTTACACGGACGGCCTGGCAAGAGGTTTAGCCTAAAGTTTAAAATAAAAAATAAAACATACAAACATTCAACATTAAGGGACATGACAGTCATGAATATGCAAAAAGGATATATATTTATATATAAGAGCTATCTGCTGGAAAGATGAGTCGTGATGCTAAATAAGGAACTTGGAATGCTGGAAAATTACAAGTAATCAAATTGAGCTTTGACAGGAGTTTAGAAGGAGCATTTTCACATATGTCACACTGATGAGAATTAGTGGGTTATTAGTGGTGCTGTTGACATCTTAGCGAGCACATAACTGTTTATTTGGATGTAATAATGCTTCCTGCTGCATTTGAACCATCTGAATTTCAACAAGATAAAAGTAAATTACTTACTTACTGACTTATGATGTACAAGTTATCATTCTTCAATTATAGCTCCACATGATTCCAATTATGTTTCATGCAATGCTCCCCATGCTTGCACCAAATATCAGACGAGATAAATGTGTGCTTCATCTCGCTGAGTGTGAAGACATAAAATCTCTCTCATAGGCCCCTTTACGCTTTGCAGCAGCCTCCTGGCCCATAAATCTTGCAGAGTTCCTCCCCTTCATTCCTGATGTTAACTATCCATGATGCTCTAATCACTTTCCTCATCTCTTTCACCACATTTCCCCCTTGAGGAGATGTTATTTACATAATCAGATATAATTCCAGATGTCATTTCCCCTTTTGAAGATTAAAGATGTTGGATTTTTTTCTTTCTTCTTCTGCTGTTTTGAGAGCATCATCACTAAGGGGAGAAAACAGTGACCTATAACCGCTGGGACAAATTAAGTACACCACAGCCCAGTCCCCTTTAGACATTAGCTCAAAGTGTCAAAAGTAGGACAAACTGGTATATAATAGTAAACAACCTCGTTTTTTTTATAGCAGAAAAGAAAGACAGAAGAATTCAGAAGGTTTTCAGAGGAAAAAATATATATAACGCTCCCTGACTACGTGCACTTTCTGTAGCCAAGGCCCTATTAAAGACCATCGGCTAAGCAGTGGTAGGTCTGTCAATCCCGTTGAGAAGCAAGCGCCTGTCCTTACCGCCAGACTGCTTTTGAATTATTTACCGCACACACCAATGGTTATGGCTAGATTTGTACAACACCACAGAGCGGAGTGCTCCATGCTTACTCATGCACAAAGCACCACGCACACACAAAGAGCCGCACATAGAGGTGGGGACAGAGGGAGGCGCAGGCTGTGAGCAAATAGCCTCACTCAGTAAGCAGCTTTTAAAGAGCGCTCGCCATGCACTCTGTTGCACCGTGTGATTGACAACATACTGTATTTCGGACAAAGAGGCCATGCTCATCTGCTGTGTCCCATTGTATCTACTAACTTACAGCTGCATCAGCTGAAGGAAGCATTTAAGCACCTTCAGCTCCAATGCCTCTACCCACACACACACACACTTTCTGTACTCCTCAGTGGTAGTAGTTAGTTAGGAGGGATGGCCACAAGGGATTCTGGGAGACCCCTTGAGACATGTCCAATGTATTTGCATCCCCCAGTGCATACCCAATATGGCTTGAACAATACTGAAACTGCATTTATTTAAATAAATAATACAAAGAAAGAAAGAGTGGAAGTGGAAGATGGAAAGTGCTGTTCTATTTCAACTACCATATCAACACTGAAAGGAGGAGACAAGTCTTGTACCTGAGAAAGCCACCTGTCAGTGCTAGTATGGCGTCCGGCGTGATGGCATGGACAGCTTCGTCAATAATGATCCCTAGGGCTCGGGCCTCAGCTTTACTGACAGCCCTGGAGATGTCTCCATAATGCAGAAAACCTGCAGGGAAAAGACCACGTGGCTATTAGTCTCGGAGCCAGCCATCAATCAAAGCCATTTGCTCAGGGGAAGTGGAGAGTCAGGGTGAATTAAAGCAATGGTAAAATGTGATATGTAGCACAGTTCTGGGACCTGATATTAGGCATCTACTGGTGCATGTGTGCTGCAGACACAAGGGGCTTACTGCCACAGCAGAGATTGAACTAAATTATGATTGATGTACTGTACGTCCTCAATCTTGCAGACTTCGTACAGCTCCCTTTGTAGTTGAATTGTCATTTCGTCTCATTGCATAGACAAGCATTGATAATGTAAAAAAATTAAGCGCTGATATTTTTCAGCGCTTGGCTCATTTATCTTTTCCTTAGTTGTAGTAATTGACCTATGACTAAGAGCTCACTACCAGTCAATTACAAAATCTTTATTGATATCTCCCTCAGTACAACAACAACACAAATTCAGAAAGAAAATGGAGGAATTCATGTTTCTGCTACTTTAAGCTTTACATGCACCCAAGACAGGAGACAGTGGCGATCAGGGTTCCTACAGATTTTCCATGTCAAAAACTCCAGACTTTGTCCACACCTTCATTTCACTCAATGCCAGATATTAAACATGTCTTGCTTCTTCCTTGTCTGAAAGGAAGAAGGATGTTACTTCTCTGCACAGAGTGGACGCTGCAGTCTTTGGAATGATGGATTATGACTGGGTTGATGAAGATGTCTGTCGGCGTAATACGTTACCAGATGGAGTTTCAAACCGAATGGGATCCTGTGAGCGGTGCGGTATAATGTTTTGAATTACTATCTCCTGCTATGCTATACACATCAAGCAACAGCCAAGGCAGGTCTGAAGTAGCAGAAACATGATGCAGTTGAATGAAAAACTCAACATCAGTGTTTTCCTTTAAGCCATTTACCCACTTATACTTAAATACTCTCTGGGATTTGTATCATTGGCAGCAACTGGGGTTAATGCTATCTGCACATCTGGATGCTCCTACATTGCTGTATTTGTGTGTGTCGCCCATTCTTCTCAGATTTCAGCACCTCAGAGAATCATCATCACATACAAACACAAACTTGACATTTATTGTCTTTATACTGTACTTGCCACAGTTTCCATCCTGGTCTTTGGAACCAAATCACTGTTTTATTTCAACGCCAAATTAAGTGACTTGGAAACCTTTCCAAAACCTTCCTCCAAGCTCCATCTGTAAATTAAGCTAACATTATGACCACAAAATTTTTTTTTAACAAAAGGACAATTCCCAACAGAAATATGAACAGGAGTTCAAACAGCAGTGACGTCTCCCCTCCACATGCACCAATAATGTGGTGAATAAATCATAACTCTCCCACTGAAAGTCAGAGACCTCTCATGGTCTTTGCTTTGATGGCCCTCCCTGCCCGGCTGATTGATGAGAGCTTGTGTGAATTCCACAGCAAGCTTCACCCTTCACAGCCGCTGTTCATTGATTTTTATTGCAAATACCCCAGCCGCCTTTTCCATTGTGTGTTGGCTGTAAGCTCCCCGCTGATCACATCTCATCACACTTCGGAGAAAACACATTACAGCTAGTGCCTCAGATAAGGAGCCGCCTGTCGGACCAAAAAAAAGGACGGAAAGTCCCAAATGACAGGCACCCTGGAGGAATGTAACTGTTAGGTGTTGAGTCTCTCTCGGAGGCAAACTCTTGTATTTTCCAATCTGTAATGTGTTCTAAAAGCGGCGACAGTATGGTGTTTATGTCATCCTCGTACCAGTTCGTTGCATCCGGTTTAGCTGAATGCTGGGCTCTGCCAGAATGTCTCTGAATGAGCGTAGCCCTCTGCGGTACCACTTCTCAGCTGTTTTAGGTCCGACCCCAAACACACTCGTGAATAGCTGGCAGGAGAGGAAGTAAGGATGAAGTCAAGAGGACACAATTTTCAGTGATCATTTCAAAGAAAGCAAACTGAGGCCAACAAATTGACGATGATTGTTTTTCATCCACCGACCTTCATTGTTTGATACCTTTCATCAGAGAGAATTTTCTGGACTTCAAACGAACGGCCATATTGAAGGATCCCCTGGAAAAGATAAGTAGAGGGGATTATTAAGGGAAACAATGTCAACGTCAGCATCAGTGCGTTTCCCCCTGATTTCTGTTGTATCAGAAATTAACAAATAGATCCAGAAATTGCATCTCATTTGAAATTAGATTCCTCATAGAAAGTACTCCTCATAGCCTCATTTTCCAACGGCTCTGTTGTTGTGAAACCTGGGATTATTACTGATTTCATGGCATTCATATGATAATACCCTCGGTAATGTTTCCCCCAGCTTCTATCATTTGTTCTGAAACGACTTTGTTCCACATTTAATTGCCTGCCGCTCTCCGCAAAGCACAAGTAATTTGTTGGTCACATTTTAACTGTCTTCATTATGTAAAAGGAGTAATTTCAGCCAGCAAGGCGGAGCGCAAGATAAACAACATCACAGTTGTCTGGTTAATATCAGCCACCTTGCAAGGGACACTGGAAGTGTGTAGTTTGTTAGTGTTGACTATGCGTATGTATGTGTGTGCCTGTGCAGTATTGTATGTGTGTAGTACTTGTTTGCATGAGCATCTGTACACATACAGATGAGCAAATTAATTGAAGCTGAATACTGTGAGTACAGTGCTGTTTAAATCAAGCCTTCACTGCCCAATGAGGCATCCACCCATCCACCTCTGCTTTTCAACCCTCAAGCTAAGGCCAAACTCAAACGCCAGGATAATGCTTCAACACATTCCGTGCTCGGGGAAAGACACAAACACACACACACACACTAATACGGACTGTTCATTCCTAACACTGCCTCAGTGCTCCAAAACATTCAAATCAGTAGCTTTATATAATTTACCCCCCGTTTGGATGTTCACTCAGCAGCAGCCGATTCAGTGGCTGCTGACAGAGTGTCACTCTAATGTTCACAGGCACATCAAGTGTTTTGTTTTTACACTGTTCGGTTTGCCCAAAAAACAAAACCTCACTGTGGGTGTACATCTGAATCATGTAAAAGAAAACAAAGAGTAAGAAGTCATTCTGAAGCAGCCTAAATCGGTCTCCCGGGGACATTTCTTTTATTTTGTTTCATTAATCTGTCTCAGTTCTGACACATTTGACAGATTTTGAAACTTGCTCTGAGACCCACCGTTTGCGTTTAGTGGTTTAGTTTGTCAGAGAGTTGGGCTGCTGCTGAACTTGTCCTCCTACAGGGGCTCTGTGTTCTCTCCAAGTAAACATTTCCTGACACTTTCCCTGACAACCTGCCATGTGTGCTCGTTTGGCTTCAGAAGACAGATTATGTTGCACGAGCTGTCTGGACTAATTTTATGGTCATTTTTTGTCCTTTTTGGAAGAAAAAAAACGGTCACCACTGACTTCAGTTGTTTTGGAGAAAGCTGCTACAGAGTTGTGCTGGCAACCTCCCTGTGTGTTATGTGGACAAAGAAACTTCACCTGTGTTTCAACCTGCATGAGGGTGAGTAGATCATGACAGAATTTTCATTTTTGGGTGCACAACAGTATCAAACAGTCCACCACGTCTTGAGGAGGTTGGGCTACGCCCCCCTAAATGTGTGCCCCCCTATTTAATTTGGACCTATATCACAGTCAGCCAATCTAAGCACAATGTTGATTGGCTGATTCAGCCAAATATAGGTCACGACACTTTGCCACTCGTCTTTTGACTGTTTAAACAGCTATAAATCAGTTGAACGCTAACTTTACCATATGTTTGTGATAGCAAAGAGGAAACATGGTCTTGATGTGTGTGGAAAAAAAGCTAACTAATACAATGACATGGATATAATTAGGAAATAAGAAAATGTGAATAAACTATATAATAAAGATGTCCTCCTAAGAGGAGGGTGGTGACAGGATTTTTTTCTTTTTAAGATTAACAATACAATTTTAATGTCCTTATTGACGGGCAACAATTACATCCAATTAGGCCCTCTTTCAAACATCCGTTCATTGGCGAAGAAACATTTTAGTTTGCAATTACAAGTATCATGGGAAATGTGATAACATTTTTGTGGTTTGATATAGCCATAGAACAATAATCCATCCATTAGAATAACAAAACCAACAAAAATAAACATCCTGAAAAGTCATCCACCAAACATCTGTGACTGCACCCCCAATAAAAGCAGTCTAAACACAGGCTGGAATAGAGGTTGATAAAGGTCATAGATTACTTAATACCCATTTACACTTAGTATCAGTATCAAAGTTTTTAAAAAGTATTGTGACAGAACTACTCTGAATACATGATTAAGACGGTAGCTGCCCCTGGGTTGGCTGTCGGCTGGACGTGATGCCAGACTAGGTTTTACCTCCATGACTGCCTTGGTGCGTTCCCCCAGGCAGGGCAGGTCCTGGGTGGCCCCCAGACACAGCACCGCCCTGGGTAGACTCTTCAGGACGGACGCAGCTCGTCTGAAGGCCAGGCATGCGCCCTCAAGCTCGCTAAACTCATAGCTCTCAGCCAGCACTTCAAAGGCATCCTAGAGGGAGAGGGAGACAGTGAGGGGTAAAGGAAGAGAAACACGGGAAGAAAATAAAAGAATGATGCAGGAGAGAAGCCAAGATGGCAAAAACAAAAGACTTCCAACTTTAAGGTCGCCACACGGGGGACGTGAGCGAAGTCTGCTTGGTCTGCACTGTATTACAATGAGTTTGCTTGGTCTACAACTGTTCTCATAAATAATCATAACTTGGCGGCAGGCTCTCAGCTCAAAGTGGGCAGCAATAGGTTCTCTTCAGAGCAAAACATGCTAATCAAATATGACGTTCTGCTTTATTGTTATAGTTTACGGTGGAGACACACAGGAACGATGGGAGAGAGTAAGAGAGATGACATGCATTAGCTTAAGTTCTCAGAGCTCATATTGTCTAAACTGCTCATTAAATGAAATGGTTGATGCTTTCAAAAACATTCTGATTAATACACTATACAAAGTGGCTCCACTGAAAGTCAAAAAGAGGTTAAGTGGCAAACTATCACCATCCATGAGCTCAAGAGATCATGTAGAGCAGCTGAAAGGAAATGGAGAATATTTGTTTTCTACCATTGCCCAACTGCTGAATCATGCCCCTGTCTCTGACATTTTAAGCCAAGCCTCTGCTGCAAAATGTGAATTTGCTAAGTAAAAAACAAAACAAATCACAATTATATAGTATTGTTTCAGCTGCTGGTAATTTCAATAGTCAATCTTGTAAAAGGCATTTACTAGTATTTCTGTTGCAGAATTTTTTTTATAGTAGGGTTTTCAAAAGTGTCTCAAACTCTGCTCTGAAACTAATTAATACATTCCTTGAGACCGGGGTTTTTCCTGATGCTTTTAAAACAACGGTTGTGAAACTGCTGTTGAAGAAATCACATTTGGACTGTGGGGTCCTAGGTAACTGCAGGCCCATATCAAACCTTCCTTTTTTAAGTAGTTTTTTACTTTTTAAATGAAAACAACATTCTGGAGAAGTTTCAGTCAGGTTTTAGAACCAATAACAGCACAGAAATTGCTCTCACCAAAATAGTCAATGATTTGAGACTTAGCACTGATGCTAAAGGTTTCAATTCTGGTTCTTTTGGACTTGAGCACAGCACCATCGACCACAATTTTCTTGTACATCGTCTCGAGAACTGGGTTGGTCTCTCTGAATGTGTCCTAAACTAGTTCCAAACTTACATTATAGGGAGGAAATGTTTAATCTGTCTTGGAGATCATTTATCAGATAAATATTATATAACTTCCTTGGTGTTGCACAAGGAAGCTGTCTCGGTCCCCTGCTCTTTTCACTACATACTTCCATTAGGTGATATCATCAGAGAACATAATGTCAATTTCCATAAATACGCCAACTATACATTTCTGTAGAGCCAAATCATGCACATGCCTTAAGCTCCCACACTACTTGTCTATTTGTTATCAATGATTGGATGAATACACATTTCTTAACACTAAATGAAGACAGAAATCCTTTTGGTCGGCCCCAAAGCCAAAAGGGAGGAATTCTCCACAAGACTTTGGAACCTAAATATTTTATGTTATTTTAGATTCCGATTTAGACTTTTAACAAAAAAGCAAGCGAGAGCATATCTCTCCGGTTTTGGCTACATTGCATTGGCTCCCAGTATCCTTTAGAATTGATTTCAAAGTCCTTTTACTTATATACTCTTCTACTTCTTACTACTAATGCTACTATTCCTATTGAAGTGTTCATGCTACTTGTTCCTATTGAAGTGTTTAGCTGATGAAAGACTACGTTGTATAGTTGGTCTGACTAATGTTGACGAAAAATTTACTATTGTAAGTCGCTTTGGACAAAAGCGTCTGCTAAATGATGTAATGTAATGTAATGTAATATACAAAGCTCTTAATGGCTTAGTATGGGCCTACATTACAGAATACCTGCTATTCTATATTCCTTCAAGAGCCCTGAAGGGAAAGAGGAATGTGGAGGAAGACAAGGGGTGAGAAGTTCAAGACAAAGAGACAAAGAGAGAAAGAGGAAGTTAAATATGTGTCAGGTGTGCACTCACATGTAAGATGCACTGACCTGTGGAGGCAACCAGACAGGTATCAGAGTTCCCACCACCACCTCCTACCCTCCTCCATCCCTCCTCCCTTCCTCTATCCATGTCGTAGTACAGTAGGACCTGGTGCACGTCGGTTCTCTTCCAGATGACCAGACAGTGGCATTTGGGGCTGGCGAGCGCCAGAGAGGAACCTGTCATGTTCCATGTGTTCACAACAGGCTCCCCAGGGGGCAGCAGTGGACTTTCCCTTTCACAAATGCAACATGGCATGGTTGAAATTGAGTTTTCTCTGTTGTTATTTTCAATATGGCTGTACTGAGAAGAAGGGCGTTTTGCCTGAGTGATCTCAGAAGCGGGTGTTCTGGGATGAACTCCTGACTGAATTGCTAAGAAGGCTACAAGTTGTGCTTGCACTGCAAAAAATATCTATTTGATCTTGTAGGTCTATTGAGTCTGATTTTCATGATATAAGTATTTTAAAAAATTGAAAAGTGAATGTGCATTGGAATGAAGTGGAATTAACTCATCCCGTTGACTTGATTTAAGACACAGTGGGTCAGTGGTTAGCACTGTCCCCTCACAGTAAGAAGGTCTCAGGTTATGTCGATCCTCAGCCCTTTCTGTGTGGAGTTTGCATGTTCTCCCTGTGTTCGCGTGTGTTTCCTCTGGGCGCTCCGGTTTCCTCCCACAGTCCAAAGACATGCAAGTCAAGTGGATTAGAGACTCTAAATTGCCCATATGTGTGAATGTTTGTCTGTCTATCTGTTTTAGCCCTATGATGGACTGATGACCTGTCCAGGGTGTGTCTCCCTGCCTTCCGCCCAATGCATGCTGGGATAGGCTCCATCCCACCATGACCCTGAATAGCAGGCAAAGGCAATGAAGGAATGAATGAAGGAATTTTACATGTTCGGGAAGTAATTTTGAGAACATTTTTGCTTCTTTTTTTTACTTCACTTTTTACACAATCAAATGGTTTTACCATTACCCATTCATTAGCTAAACTGTTAGTTTTATGCATGACAAAACATTTAAAAGTAGATTGGCATTGGAAATTATTCTGGCTAGGAGGGCATTGGAAATTGCTGGGATGAAGCCCATCATTTAAAACAGGAAAATGGCAGTGCCTTTCTGAAACGTTTTTTTACTTGAGGTACCCAGATCAGTGTCCCAGATTCAGAGTATCTGAAATAAGGTGCCAGGTACAGCTCTTTTTGTAGAGAAAGCTGCTTGAAAACAAACAAAAAAGGCACCAAGCCCAGTGAGTGTAAATATCAAATCCAATATGGCTTCATATACAACAGCATGTTAGGAATGTGCATTTCCATATTGTGCTAATACTAACATGCTTTTAGATTGCCCCTTCTGAGATGAAGGAATCAGTTGTGTGAAAGAAGAAGATATAATGCTAGAAATACATACCGATGAAATTCCCCATTGTGGATGAAACCTGTCTGCCAGTGCGCGGTAGACTATGCCTGAAGGTGAAATGCAGATAGCCGACCACTGGGACTAAAGCTGAGGAATTCTAAACCCAGGACCTTGACTTGATGCA
>OMOT01027417.1:0-14164 GCA_900312575.1 Acanthochaenus luetkenii | reverse complement strand
TGGAATATGATGTTGCTCAGGGTAAATGTCATGGCCTGAGTCTGCATTGTGTGCACATATTCTCATGTAGTGGAATTAGTAGTATTTTGCAGCCAGATTCCCTTGCAAGAGGTAAAAAACCCATTTGGCACACTTGGGTACCTTTGGTATCCAAATGGCCAAAATGGAGAGTCCGCCTGGTACTATCATCACTAAAACCGCTGTATAACCTATATGCTTTGTTGTATTTCAATGTGCTTTGGTACAGTTGTAGTGAAGGAGTTATTGAATAGATTCAGTGGCATCTTTCTACATGGGATCATTGCTATCATGGTGTTATCCACAGTTTAATTTAGAAAACACTTTAGGCGAGGATAAAAATCTAAATTTCTCCTTTGGTTTATCTAAGTTTACTCTAGCATACTAACAGTCAGAAGGTTACTGATACTGGGAATATATTCTATAAGTTCTTGTCTGTCCATAGATGTCAAGGTCATGCATATAGACCTGATAGATGTGGAGCTATTCTTGTTTTAGTTTGGGTACGTTCATTCAGGTGAGCATACCCTCCCAGAACCCTAGGGTGGAAGAGGTTAAAGCGTGGGAATTATTTGGATACAGCATGGGCACGGTTTAAAGAAATAATATTGCGAGTAATATTGCTACCATTTTCTGATGGTAGAGCTGGAGATTGGAAGTTTGCAATGGATCTATTTATATATTTTACCATGGACTTATAGCTGTAGCCACATATGAGGATGAGGTCCAGACCTAGGTGATTCTTCCCTATAGAATTTAAATTTTCCTCAGTCGCAAGCGTAGATGTTGGACGTAGGGGTGCAGGGGGCGGCTTCCCCCATATCGGAAACTCCCCTGTATTGTCCTGGTTTAGTTAATATGCATCCGTATGCTGTTGACTCCATTTTATGGGCCAGATTCACAAGGGTGATGGGTTATTTTCACAATGTGAAAGGCTGTGTACAGTTAGAAACCTTTATTGACTCATTAATTTCATAGACCCAGGAAACCACGTCCAACTGTGAAAGTGAGGAAGATGAGACAGCTCCCACACGGTAACAGCAGCCTGAAGTGGCTGAACATCAAAAGGAGGCAACGCCAGTGAAACAGCCTCTGTTAAGGAGATTCACATCTTAACAGCAAAACAAACGAAAACAGACAAAAAAAGAACACATGAATGTTAAACAAATGAGCCTCCAAAACTAATTTGGCTGCTTCTTAAAGTCACTTGTTCCCAAGTTGGCATTTAATAAAGAACAGAAAAATGTGTTTTCATAATGTCCTCCGCCAAGGTTTGGAATCTTGGGATCTCACTCAAAATTCTGGTCTGGCTACAGCCCTGCTTGGACTGAAATACCAAGGAATATTGAAGTCACTTTCCGTCAGGCATGGAATCATAGTGAGCAAGAGACAATAATATGTGTACTGTCACCAGTTGTGTTGAGAGCATGTGCTCTACTCAAACCTGTACAGGCTATGCGTGGCCACGCTTTACTTAAATTGTTCCTACGGTTTAGTAACTCGTACACACACTTAACTCAATCATGGTCACGCATTTAAAAAAGTACTTTTCCGTGGTCACCTGGCGGGCTCCGTACAGAATAGTGAGGTGCCTGTATCTAGATACCCAAGTGCTCATAGGAAATACAAGAGCAAGAAAGGTCTATTGAGTCTTCCAAGCAGCAGTGGGAGATTTGATAAAAGCCTACACAAGAAGCAGTATATACTGTAAGTTGCTGGCTTGGAGATAAAATAATATGGCCATGTAACTATGCAGTTAACCTCCTGGCCCTTGCTGGCACCTTGAGTGTAAGCTCTACCTTTCTGAGGAATTACCCATATTCATCATCCACACATACAGTTTGGATAAACACTCACATTATTAAGGTCTGTGTTGTTATGCCTCATCAAATCTCTACACTGGTCTGCTTTTCTACACACCGCTCTCCCTCTGTACTCACATTAAGGACTCGCATCCCCGGAGAATTCGAATTTTCAGCAGAAAAACTTTGTTCTCCACCGTTAATTACAGCAGGCCAATGTTTTCTCTCACCCTATTAGAATTCAGAAAACAATTACATGTCATTCAGTCAGCATGATTACCTCCTGTCACTCCAGTCTTCCGTGTCATAATTTAATATTTTGCTCAATGATCACTAGAGGATTCATAAAGGCAAAAGAGGCTTCCACTTATAGTGCATTTCCTAGTCATCAGCCACTCCGCTTGTTTGTCTGATAAATGCTGGGTTGAAGGAGGCACTCCGGTTTGACAATGTGCTATTAACCCATCCACAGACCCACTCTCGCAAACACTGGGAGATTAATGCCTGTTCCTTTTCCCCATTTAGCTCTCCAATAATGACCCTGAATTAACAAGCCCTTTCTTCTGGTGATGAGAGGCGCAAACAGCTCAACACTAACACCCCCAGTATGGGCACAAACTGAGTCATGCAAGTTAGAACTGATGTTGAATGATGATGTCAGACGCCTAGTATTCAAGCTGTGTTTAACATGCAATTTCAAGTTTGAAGCTGAACATGTGGTGCAAAACAAAAATCTTTAAAACCTTTTATCAGTCATGTTTTTGAAATGATTTAAATATTGGACAGGATAAAATGCTCCATGCCTGATCGATAAAATGTTTATTTTAAGTACATGTAACCACCACCATATTGACACAATAGTGACGTTTTCTGCTCTATTTTACACAAAAAAACCAATTAGAATTATTCTATATCAACGCTAGAGACAGAAGTGAAATCACCTTGGGCCTAATTACCACAGAAAATCTAAAAGGACACAAGACAACTGGAATCATTTGCAATGCTTTTCCACATGTAGCAAGGCGCCTTGTCAGCATGTACATGCCTGGTTATTTGGAGGTTAATATCATGCATAGTGCAGGTGGAAATTTACATTTCATCCACAAAATGGCATTCTATTGTGAGATAGCAGGGAACAAGGTTTTACATACTGTGACATTTATGGTTTCTTCCTCCATCATTTTTCAACTTTGGCAGGACTTTGACGCTGCTGTCAGGATGTTTGGGGATGCTGCATGTGCTTAACGTCATGTCACGCATAAAAGTGGATTACGTTTGGCCAACCGGAGTAGGTTAGATTTTTTTATGTTCCACTGCTCAAAAAAACGACCCTACGCAGCGTTGGCAGGGTCTTATCACAGTTCAATTGATTGGTAGAGTGACCTTTAGTTTATAAAGCATCCCGTTATGTACTCAGGACCTTTCAATGTGAAGTTAGAAGTGAAGAAAAGTTTTCAAAAGCAAAAAACAACAAGACATGATTTTACTAGAGGCATGTCAGCGCAATTCCGTATCAGGTTTGCTTCTAATTCAGTTAATCAAAACATCCATATGGAATAGTTCATATTTTCACAGAAACCCCCCCGGGCCAAAATCCTACAATGCTTATGCTACAATGCGAATTTGATCAATTTAGCATTCCGGGTTATTTGAAATCAGAAGCACATGTATGTCAGTGAATGTAATCCGTTTAGGGAAGTATACTAGGACCTCCATGCCTGTATCTTCTATGTGTTCTAGTGGTCCTCTTTCACCTGTAACCTTCATGTCTCTGTTAAGGATTGCTTGGGGGGGGGGTAGTGTGAGACGAGGCTAATTTTCCCACTCAAGCCAATCTCTCTGAAGCAATGTCCAAAGCCTTTTTGCTGAACACCATTTCGAAAAGCCTTCCAGATTGCACAGTGCAAGCCTTTACTGAAAGCCTATTATTAATGGAAAGGTCAGAGCAGGGTGGGTGGTTAGATAGTTGCAAGGAGATACTGTCAGTCCTCTTCCCCTACACTCTCCAAGGCCAGGGAAACTAGGAAATAAAGAAGCAAGCTCATAGGGATATTACAGTACAATACACCCTTAACTGTGTGTAAAGCCAGTATGCCTTGAAGGAGTTGAAATCCCATACATGTTGGATTGGACCTTGTCTGCTTCTACTTCATCAAGCTTAAGCCGTCATTCATTGGAAAGGACATCTGTTCTTGTCTGGCAAATTGGTAGCACCCATATCGTGAATCCTTCTAATTTCTTCAACAGCAATAAAGATAATAGTTTTTTTTTCAAGGGTGTTTTCAAATGTTGACCATCAATGTTACGCTGGCTGTGAAGCTAATAATTACTTCCTGGGTTTGAATGCAAGAATATTCTCACTGGCAGTAATGGGAATAAATGGACAGCTCTGCATGGTCTGTCACTATGCCCTTTATCATCACTTATTATTTGGTCCAATAATTGAACTACTAATGTCAGCAGTTATTCCGCATGAAAAGTAGATGAGGACGCTCCATCTATTCTCTTGGTGCAAAAAAAGAGAACATAAGTGTAATGATTTCTGTAAAGTTAATTTGTACTATTCAAATTGAAGGAGGTACTTGAACGATTCACTGATTGCTTAGCCAAAAATGTACATTGACATTCATGCTGGAAACGAGAGCATGAAATAATGGCTGTTTTGGGGAATATTGTAGCCATGGAAACTAGAAGGCGTAATTGTTCAAAACGATATGCTGTCTCATATTTGAGAGTGGGTGTTATCGCATCGGTTTTGATTGACTTTTAATAGCTTGAGAGGAGAGAGAGGTAGATATCTATGAGTTGCAGATTCCTCAAAGACGCTTGTGTCTGTCTCCCGATTAGTTTGTCCATCAGTGCCGGTTCTCAGCTCTGTCGTCAGATACCATGGAGACTATCAAAACACCTCTGCAAACATCACTTTTATTACCGTCGGATCACCGGATGTGACCCAAGCACTTTTTAGGAATGTCAGCTGAACTTTCTGAAGTCGTCTTTTGCCTTTGTAAATATCCAGCTGCCAACAGATATTTATCTTTGTCAACAATCTTTCATTATTGCCTCTCTCCTGTCTTAGATTTCAGGCATCCTCCTCATTTTATGTACCGCCATCCATTTTAACTGCCTTGACAAGGTTAATGGTCTAATAAATGTCTGTGTCTGAGAAATCCCGTGGGCAATATTTATTTTTCAGGTTTTTTTTGCCATTGACAGCGTCCGCTGCTTTGATCTCGCAAGTTCAGCTAACTGGATGTTGAAGGCATGACACAGGGGATGACAGTGCTCTGCTCGATTTAGAGTTGTTTGTGTCAAGGTGTTTCAGTCACAGTGCATCATGGGAACAACTGTTTTGCCCCCTCAGTTGTCGGCAAATATTGCAGTGATTGAACAGCAGCTTTACATACGCTAAGACAAAAATCTGTTTAGCAGGAGGAAATGACGTATGACGTGTTCTGTCAACTTTTTTTGGTAATTCGATCTCTAAGATCTGGGGAAGGGGTGGATTATACAAATAGGTCGCTTTCTACTGTGTCTTTCTGTCTTTGGAAAATGGATAAATGGATATGAGTAGATTCCTGCTATGGTGGTGCATTAATCGTGTTAGAGATGCAGATTACACCTCTCTTTGTATGTATGAATTGTTCATGATATTGTAATATGTAGTGTGCAATTTGAAGTAAACAATTTTTCTAAAACCTGATATAATTGGGTCAAAAGGATCTTTGCAAGAGGATCACACATGTACTCATGAGTTCACATGTACATGTGTGCTTAAGTGTGGGGGTGTGGTGGTGTGATGGTGGGTTATTAAAATGTTGAATGTGTGTGAAGCCAACGCACTATGCTACTGCACCAGTGCACCTTCACTTGCTGCAGTGTTGCTGCTTGGTGAAGGTGATTGGGAGCAGCCTGCAGCTTTCACATTTCCCCTTTACTAAAGTGCTCCAGTCAAGAAGGTGTTGTGTGCCGGGCAGGGTTTCCGTCAGGCATTGGGCGTTTTACTGGCCAAAAGCCCACAAATCAATCAATCAATCAATAGCCGAATTAAATGATATTGCGCGTCTTATCAAATGTGTTGCTGGCACCATGGTTACCATGGCATTTCCACCTGCATTTGTCCGGCTTTAGGCTACTTTACACTGAATAAATCCCAGTTCTGCTCCGGCTTTTTTACTAGGTGCAGAGGTTGGTCAGTGCCGGGATAACTTAGCCCCAGAATTAGTATTTTCTGCCTTATGGCTCGACTGTTATTTCAATGCATTATTGGATCATTGTATTTGGTTTATATTGTTTATTGCGTTTTCAATTTTGTAAAATCATATACTGTAAGTAGCCTTGTAATCACATAGATATGTCACCCTATAGCAGTGTTTCCCAACCCTGGTCCTCAGGGCACAGAGCACTGCTGGTTTTCTCTCTTACCAGGTACCGTAGTTATTTGCATTCACCTGGCATCCCAGGTGTAAATCCTTCCCTGACTAGATGGCTGAAATGAAAACCAGCAGTGCTCTGTGCCCTGAGGACCAGGGTTGGGAAACACTGCCCTATAGCGATACAACTTCATGCTTTCCATATCACACACATGTGAGTGATATGTGCCCTGACTACTTTCCGCACACATAGTCCCAACTGAGTTTAGGTACAATAAAATGAATTCCTTTAAAATATGGTCCAAGTGTATGTATGTATGTATGTATGTACTGTATATAAATATACAATCGCCGCATAATCATCACCCGTGTTACGTTATTGTGGAATCAGTCGTCCTTAATGACGTAACACTCGTTCTGATTACGGTGAGATTATATATAGAATCTGTGCAAAAAAAAAGCACTTGACAAAATGGGACAAAACAGCAGTAATTTTGGGCTGTCAGGTGGCTGTGAGGACCAGACCGTGTCTCCTCCCTGTAAAGTATAGGCAAGTATGACTCAATCTATGAATGCATGCGTCTCATGTTGTGCTGTTCCCCAACTGATATTAAACTGTACCTTCATTGTCACTCTCAACCACAAAAACAAGAGCACTTTGAAAGGTGAAAATGATTTTCCACCTTTTATTGAGTTTGAAAAAACGCATTTTTCTCAAGTTACTGATTTGACATGGCAGGTGTGGATTAGAGATTTAGAGATTTTAAACCGAACATATAAACTGAAGCACGGACGAAACCTTCTCTAGCCCTCAAGCAATTCTACATTAGTACATGTATGTATTTTTGTCTTTCCTTTTGTCTCGTGAGAGATTCCTGTGTCACGTTTGGAATTGTTTTTATTGTCATCCACAGTGACATGTTGACGAGTGTTTTCTGTATGCTTGTCTCCAAATGGTTTCAAAGAGCACAAGACATTATCAAGATTATATCGTTACATCAGTCTATCTGTTAATACATCCACGAGTCCACTGGAAATAAATATGGTTAAAGTACCAACAATTCCTATTGTACACTAAAATTTGACTTGGTGCACTGTCAAGCTGACTCAAATAAGAATAAGAACAAGAATAAATCAATAATCCTAGTTTGGGTTCTGATCACAACTTGGCCCTACTAAAAAAAAAAGGCTGTCATTTGTAGGTTCAGCTCTTAAAGGGCCACACATTATGGGAATTCAAATGTTTCTCTATTTATACACATATATAAATCAAATATGTTTAATGGAGACATTGTTTAGATTTAGATGTTTGAGTGGTTACATTTAAGTTATTGCGTTTTCAAAAATCCATCCTTTTTTTCAGGCAGTTTCAGACAAACTTGGTCCTGATTGGCTCCCCTCACTAAAGAATTACTAAAATCCTGTGTTCTACCAGGCAGTGGATGTGGGTGCTTCCCATTTCTCCTACGGTCATTAGTGCTGGTCATTGTCTCATCTCTGATGCTGTCTCTACTTGGCTGTAAACACACGAGCGCTGCCCTTGTTTCTGTGGACATCATCGGCAACCGTGTCCCCGTCTCTCTGCCCCTATCGCCTTATGTCACTGTCACTGCCTATGTCACTGTCCATTCCACTGTTTGTCCCGGCACCTATTCCCGCTCAGCCGTCCTGGTGGGGGATTCATCTTTGACTTGGCCCACCCAAGGTTTCTTCAATTTTTTCACCTAATTTCCTAAGATTTTCTTGGAAGTTTTTCCTTGTATGCCTCGAGGGTCTAAGGCTAAGGTAGTTTAGGCCTTTTAGAATAGGTAGGCTTGCTATGTCCTGGTAAAAATTTATATTGGGTGTCTTGTGCGTTGTTCTGTTTCCCTGTTTGTCTTACTTAATTTTATTGAGCATTTTCTATGTACAGTATATACTGTATGGGGATTGATATTTGTCTTGTAGATGCTGTAGCAGCTACTCAGTTCACTCACACCTATTTCTGATGCTATGAGGTGAAGATATGAGGAACAATGATATAGCAACACATAGAAGCTGGTGCCAAAAACAACAAGCATCCCTGGACATCCCCTTACAATGCAACGCTGTACAGAACAGGGTGTGGTTACTAAGCCTATTCAATGTCCTCCTTAACAAATGCTTAACACTCACTATCGAAATCTGTGGTAACAGATCACATGTAATCCCCACTGGGATGTAACACCTAACACAGTCAATTGTAATTAGGTGTAGCGGCATAAAAAATATAAAAAAGGGAAGCTTTTTGAGTTAGTCTTAGCAGTCTCAGTATCAGTTTCCAATGAGCTCAGGGCTGATATACCATAAGACGGCCCCTTGCCAAGTTTACCACCTGTACTGAATGTATTACTGCTTTTGCTACTTGTTATCCTACTAATCAAGTAAATGTATGTGCAACTATTGGCCTAAAATATTCAAATCATTATAATTATTATGAAACCATCTATTATTGTTGTAGCATTGTTACCAAGCTCTGTACCCAAAGTAGGGGTCTATATTGGGATCTATACTCTATACTTTCAGCGAAGCATTCATCGGTCCATCCCAGTCCTGTTCATTTGTCATCAGTTTTCTTGCCGACTCAATTTAGAGTAATGGTCAATAGGGTTTTTAATATATGTAAGTTGTAACATGAATGTTTAAACACAGTAAGCCTGTCCAATCACTGTAAGACTTGTAAGAGAAAAACTGCTATAGGTGACATCTGCAAAGCGTTTTCTCCACAATGTTTCTTATATATATATAATAATAGATTTAATGTTGTAAGACAATATTATCAGGGTGCAACTTTAACTAAGGATCCAGATTTGATGGTACAGTGCAGACCATAGAGCTTGAAGAGCGAAGGGGGAAGTTCTGCACAACAGGTAAGAAGAATTTGACATGTACCAGCTGTTATTTTGCACTTTCACATACAGTAACCATACCAAATGTATGCACAGGACTTTTCAAGGACTATTCTTGCAATCTGTTTTGCCTCCTGCATAATATCAGGTCCTGATCTATTGATGCACATGCCATCTGCTGAAATTATCGTATTATTATAGGCAATATAATAGCCATTATAGCGAAATCTTGCCTCGGGTAGCAAAACTGTCAGAGCCCACTTGAGTCTCATTGTATACATAAATGGCCTGCTTTTATAACACAGAGCTACCTAATTGAGCGGCATTAGCTAAATTTGCATCAATAACAAACTTGAATGAACAGTACTCATTAATCTATTAACTTCCTGAAGAAATAGCCCCACTCCATCACAGCTATCACTGGAGGGAATAGAAAATTCTAATATGCAGCCGATTACATACCCAGCTGCCAATGCATGTTTGCAATTCTAAAGTCAAATGATATCAGTGGCCTCGCTGGAAGACACTTTCATTTTAAGTTGCCAAGTAAACATATTAACAAAATGATTCACAGGTAATTGGCATGCATGAGACTGCTGTGGCTATTGCAATATAAATGAGAGAGCACACTGTAGCTGCTGTTGCGCTGCTATGGCCTCTAACTTAGAAGGTACGCCGCAAACTCAGCTGAATGCTGGGAAACTCTGACGTCGTATGGCACCAAGGCGAGGGATCAAAATAGCTGTGGTGATATTTGTGCTGTACAACAATCTCGTGATATTTGAGTGAGATAATCGCTGGGCTGACAGCTGAGTGATAGAGATATCTCAACAGCTCTCCCTCTGAGAGATTGTGTCGACCTTTCAGTAATGGTTGCTGCACACTCAGCGCAAAATAAATGTCCTTCTCCAGTAGTACAGAGGGGTCCTGGTTCCCCTGCCTTGTCCTGGCCTTGAAAAATGCATTGTTGCCTTGCCGAAGACAACAGAGGGCTTTGAGGTGTTGTGACTCACTCTCTGGCAGCCATATCGTAGGTCCTCAGCTCTTGGGCAACAGTGGCTGAGAACAGCCTTTCTAAACAGATGACTTGTCTATCTCAACAGAATGGACATGTTAACTTAAACTTGGAAACAAATCTGTCTGATCAGACTATTCACTTTTACTTAGAACGTGACTGAATGGATTTTCACCCACACCACAACAATCCTTTTCAAGTGTGTCTTATTTTGAAGATATTTGTGGTGCAACTGCAAAACCTTTCTAGGGTTAGTGTTTAGGGTTCATTGCTGGCCTTTAGCCTTTATCATTGTTTTCGCATATCAATTATATATTAAAAAACTCAAATTAGAACAAATTCAGCATGTACTTTCTTTTCAAATGATATTGTAATCCACAGGTGTTACCCTGTATATTTTTCACAGTAATTGTTTTTAAATCGACTTAGGCTATATGTTTGCCATTGGTGCAATGCAAGTGATTCATCACTTTGTCTGGGGAAATAAATCATTTTGTACACATTGAAGGCTGAAAAGGCAGAAAATACACCCAAAATAAAGCTGACAATCTGCCTTATAGTAATTATGGAATTTCACATCCAACATTTTTAATGTGATGAGGCAGATTCAATTAAAAGTTGCTGTAAAGATGCTCAACATTGCAACTGAAAAGGTTTCAGAACCTTGTAGGATTTATCTTATGGGGAAAAAAGCTTCATGCCTCCTTGATGATTTTTGAAGCAGATGCTGTACTTTGTTGAATGAAAGGTTAAAGTACAGTAATCTGTTCTCATGCTGACAACCTTCTTTAAAACGTTTTTTCTGTTGATCTACATGACAGACTGGAAATTGAATGGCAAAGACTGATTCATATCATCAACAGGGCTCAGAGCAAACACTGACAGAATGTGTGATGCAGTGACATCTACAAATGACAGGACCTACTGTATATTGAAATATTCTTAAGGTGGTTATTTCCACTAAATTACCATCTGAAAGAACCCCAGAATAAAATCAGTCTATAATGTAACTAAACGTAGGCCTTGCACTATCAAACAGCTTCTCTGTCTCCCTCAGGGTTCACAGCCATGTCAGTCAGGGTAAAACTGCTATAAAGGATGTGTCAGGGCTTAGCATGAAGACGGGCAGGATCTTGCTTTGTACAGACCTTTACCAATGGTGGGAGTCAGGCAATCCAATTCACAATGAGATCCCACCGGGGCCCGAACTCTCAGCAATTCGCCTCAACCAAGCCTGTAATTGATATTTGTCAGAGGAGAAGTGTGGTCCATGTCAGCTCCAAAGCTGCTGGGAGATGTAGAACGGCAGAAGGGCATGCTTGAAGCCTGAGACAGTGGAGGAATGAGGAATATCTCATGACAAGCCTGCTGATATTTGAAGCAGTCTGTGTTGTCATTAATCTATGCGTTTCTGCCTTTTTCTCAACTAGTGTTGTTCTTTAAATCGGTTGTATAGCCTTGTGTGATTCGTGATCTGTTAAGCTTGATTTGTTTTTTGTTGTAATGCAAGAAAAACAAGATATAGATTAGCAAGAAAAGGAAAGTTATTATTATTATTATTAGTAGTAGTAGTTGTAGTAGTAAAAGTTGTAGAAGTACTAGTAGTAATAATAGTTGTAGTAACAGTACTAGCAGTAATAGTAGTATCAGTAGTAGTAGTAATACTTGCAGTAACTAGAAAATGCACTCAGTAGAGCGCAGACCTCCACCAAGGAAGCCATACGAGAGTAAAAATATGGGAACTGACAAGACCGAACAATTCATGCAATATATAGCGTTCATTCATAAAACTTTCAAAATCATACTAGCTACTGTTCTGTCCTTAGTTTACAAAATGTATATGGTTTATGACACATTTATGAAAAGCTGAAGCAGACGACAAGCTGCGTTCTCCACCTCAGAGTGGAAGTCACTGCAGTTTTCCATCCCCCTCATACGGTGAAGGGGGATCCTCTCAACCTATTCCACCACAAGTCGGTTTCAGAGCGTGTACTCTCTTAAGGTCATATCTCGAAGAAAAAAAAATCTACCATAGACACACTAGTGACTGACAAGCTAGTGGGGGGATGGCTTTGGGAAGACAGCTGAGTGTTGAACACTCGTTCTGCTTTTCGCTCCAAGTTGGTCGCCCTAGTTATTTCTGTAACAGTTGACCTTGCGGAAATTGCCGGTTGCTCCCTGGGGCTTCGGCGGTCCAGGTCACAGCAGACTGCATCTCATCCGCTCAGTGGACGCTACATTAAGTGTTGTCAGCACTCCCCAGACCACAGGAACTTAAAATCAGTGAGCGCTTCACACGTTCGTGCCTATATGCATCAGACTAGGAAATGCGCCAGTTAGACACGAGTGAGCTAAGCTGTATGTATTTTGCAGCTGAGATGCACTAGAAATGATAATGTATGTTATTTTGTCAGGTTTTCCACCGACTTTAGTTTTTGTTCTCTTTTGAGGAAGTAGTATATAAAAACTTACTTTTTCAAAGTTCTTCCCATGGCTCATCTCCAGAACCCCTACCGCTTGTTTCTGCCCGTAACCCCCAGAGGAAGATTTAGCGAAGGAGATGAATCGATGTCATAACGGAGCATAACAGAGGGAGAAACGATCAAAAAAAGTGAGATTGCAATCGCCTGTGTTATGAATAGGCTTGTCTGTGAGCGCAGCCTCCAAGATGGCGGAGGAAAGGCGATCCGGAGGCAGGAGAGACATACATTCACGACAGTGGCAATCTCACCCAGCTTCTTATTGTCCCTGTCATAATTAGAGCAGAGCGGATAGCATCGGAGAAAGGTTGGTGGGCCTAGAGACTCTATTTATTTTCTCTCCTCCTTATTACTAACGTCTGGCATTGATATATTGAAACAATGCACACAGTATTTGAAAACCATTCTAAATAATTCATGCAACACAGAGTCCCAGTGCTATATTGGTCTTTCAAGGATCCTTGATATCTCATGAAATTCACTGTGTTCTTTAAGGGAATTAACCTCTTTTTTGTGTATGAAATGAATGAATCATTTTGGTGAGACATTGTGGGTTGAGTATAAGCGTAAGCATATGTCAGTGTAGTGTAAAGACTAATGTTAACTGGGGACGTCCAATAATAAAAGGGATCAGGGGTTTTAATTCCATACAAATCTGCTGTGTGTGATTTGTGAAGTTAGAAATGTATTTTGGGGAAGACAGAGGTCCCCTGATAGTACTATTTTCTGTGTGAATTGAACGCTGTAAATTCAATGTATTTGTCTTCTTCTGCCCCTAGCGCGATTCATATCATCCTCCTGTCATGAAAAATGGAGGCAGTAGTGGGGATCTATACGGGAAGCTTTTGAATACCTTACTAAAGTTTTGCTTTGCTTAAGCAGCAAAGTGGCAAATTGTGAAATCTTCACCATATAAAATTGTAGGTTTGGGTCATTTGAGTGTAATTCACTAATAACATGATGTTTCCTCACAATACGAGTCCCTGGTGAATAGGGCTTGAGTCTAGTGTATGTGAGTGTAGGTCTGATTGAGAATGGGTATGGGGAGTTGGGAGGCCAGAATTGATTATTGAGCACTGTGGAGGTGTTTTGGCTTTATTCAATGAAGCATACCTGCTTTCACTAACCCCCTTTCCTCTAACATCCAAGCTAGGTTTCTATGTAGATACTCACCCTACTTTAATAGCACAGATGCTGTGCTATTAGTAAATAGGAGCACCGTCTCTTTTTATGTGGTCCAGGGGCCTCACTTATCAAACAGTGCGTAGGATTCTTACTAAAAGTGTACGTAAGCACAAAAGGCAAAAATGGCTTACGCAAACTAATTATCAGACCTATCAAACCGTGCGTACGCACACTTGTAGGAAATCTTGCCTTGATAAGTCGCTGTCCACCAAAAACAGTGCGCACATGCACGCGCACATATCCCGCCCTCTACACGCCCTCTACACGCCCTCTACACGCCCCGCCCTCTACACGCCCAGATTCAACCATATATGGTCAATGCAAAGCGCCACACGCATATAAATTAGCCATGCTGCTCAATGCAATGTGAAGGTGAATCATGGCAACAACCAATAAAAGGAAAAGCAGCGAGTGGCAGAAGGTC
>OMOT01027414.1:0-16626 GCA_900312575.1 Acanthochaenus luetkenii | reverse complement strand
TGGGAGGATAAGTAAAAATCGAATACTGTTGCGAGACAAGCAAACAGTGCAAACCAGTTACAAAACGTTCTTCAAAGTTGCAACGCCGACGCTGGGAATTCCTTCCTGAGGCATCGGTACAATCAAAAACAACAAACATGCTCCTGTTTAGTCACTCGGTTGTTGTTTTCAGCTCAAAAGGAGATCGTTTGCCGTCCTAATCTAATCTTGGTGCTTAGTTCAAGGCAAAAACACGAGTTTGGTTTTTCTCAACATGCACTTGTGAGAAAAGGCTGATAGATTGTGTTTGTTGAGGTTTGTTACTGTTACTGAAGATGCCGACAGACCACACAGCCCAGAGAGGGTTGAGTCACGTTTCATATCATTCAACGAATAAAACACAGGTCCTTGACTAGAGACTTGGACTCCCTCTGGACTTCTGCTCTACATGGACGCCAATTCATTTGCCTTGGACACGTTTTCTCCATCTCCTCCCACATCTGCAACTACCGAACGCATTGCTGTTAGGAATATTTCATGCTCACGCAAGTAAATATGGAAAATCTTACCGCGAGAGAAACGGCGCTCCTGATCAGTGCCCTCCCTCCTTTAACGACCAAGGTGAAGCGGGACACATTTCCACTTTATTCAAAATAAGCCACGTTTTTAGGGACTACAAAAGCAGGCAGGTGAGACACCAACACCAACGGCTTCGCCCCCTTCCCGTCTACCTCTCAAGCATTAAAGAGGTGAGCGGAGGGGGAGTTTTATTGTGCAGTGGGCCTGGACACGGTAAAGAGCCAGGAGCTGGTGTTTAACAGGACTATTAACGGCGAGATGGGAGATCGATACAGCGAGGTAGGGAGGAGGTGCATCTCTGTCACCGTGATGTGTTATTAGTGCCGATAGCGGCGGTATCTGGCCTCTTCCCACTTCCTGGGCCTTGTTATGTACTTTGCGCCACAGCAATTAAACCAAAACCCCTCTTTCCCCATTGCCCTGGAGCTTCCAAGCCTGTAAATAACCATTTTGTAAATGACAAACGCATTAACACGTGTCGGTGTGCGTTGAGATCTTCGATATAACAAATAGCAATGCATGTAACATACTTGAGAGTCTTCGCCCTCAGTCTTTTTACGGTTGTGATACCTCCAAAGGTCCATCGCAGGGCGAACACGTTAGAAGTTGGAGGAACGGATGACCGCGTTTACATGCACACAGTATCCTGGATACTAACGCGCACCCTGTTTACGCGTGTTATTCGGGACACCCTGTTTACGCGTGTTATTCGGGACACGCTGTTTACATGCACATTTAGTATCTCGCTTGCTAACGTCCCTGTATCCATACACATTGTTCTCAAACAACCCGAATATTTCACTTATGTGATCATACCATAGTATTTTTAACATTGTTTTTAAGATACGTTTGTTATAGTATACAATGGAGAGACAGGAAAGACAGAATAAGGGGAGGACACGCACCGTGGATGGACAGTTGGGATTTTGGAGTAATTACTAGGGTTATTGGTAAATATATATGATGTAATTTCACCAGTTTTCCAGTATCTCATGGTAAAGCAGTGTTCTTTGCGACGGAAAGGGTAGGAGGGAAATAAAATAAAATAAACTAACTTATATATTCAACATATATGCCATTTGTATCCATAGTACCTCACAGTGGGAATCAAATCCCTGACCCTGACTGTGTTGGTGCCATGCTCTACCCATTGAACAACATTTCCAAGCACCTACTGTGGGTGCTTGGAAATGTCCTTATCGCCAGCGTCCACCTGTCTGTGACAGGGGTCGGTATTTCAGCCTGCTGTCTAGTCACTACTGTCCCAGTGTTGTCTCAGTAGGCAGGACTGACACTCCACGTTCTACTGTAAGGCCATTAAACAATTTAAATTTCCTCTTTTTTTATACTATACTATGAAAACAAGTTACGTGGTTTGTTACTAACACATAACTAGATATTTGATTGACAGATTCGTAAACATACCTCATTTTCTCAAATGTCTCTGTCAACTTTAGTTATGTCTTTTGTCAGAGACACTGTAGGTCTGTTGTTGTTTAATGCAGAGGGGTCTAGATTGTGTGAGATCCAGGAGTGTGTGTATGTGTGTCACTGAAAACCTCCCCACCCAGAAGTATGTTGGAGGTAACCAACCCTCAGCTGTGAATGGAACACACACACACACACACACACACACACACACACACACACACACACAGTCCTTCTCTGACAGCTGTCACTCCAATCGGCCGCCAGTCTGTCTGTCCGCGCTGCCTGCACGAGGCCTCCACAACAGCCAGGCGTTTCCCTGTCACAGAACATGTGCCACTGCATCTCTCCTGCTCCGAGCCCGGTGACATGATCTACTTCCAGGCCCTGCGGCCGGCACAACTCCTCTCAGCCCTCTGAACACCATCGCTGATGTCTCTCGGCCGGTTAAATGACGCTGTCACTGCACCAAGATATTACACGACTGCTCCGACAAAACACATTGTGACAAGTGCATGCAGGCGCACGAGTGTGTGTACACACTCGGGCTACACACGCACACACAAACACGCTTACCTGACTTCAGTTGTTGCAAATACTCCCTTTATTTCTTATTTATTTGAGCCCCCCGGGGAACATGAGACGCCTGGGGTTTACCACATAGATAAGGTCAGTTGTCAGTCACCCCAAAACAATTGATTTTTGTCGTTCCATGTGGTAAACCCGACCCACTTGACACCTAATTAAGCGAACACAAACTATACCTGGGAATAGTACAATGTGGCCCAAGTCTTCAGACTAGCTAGCGGGCTGCCAGAGCAAAAAGAAACCACACGTCTCATTGAACGTTTAGTCTCCGTGCTAATTCGAGCAGTGGACACAGAGGAGGATTCAGGACACACACTCCAATCTTCACCTTTACAGGTCACAGGACACGTGACGCAGTAGTCCTCTTGTCAGACACTTAAAAACAACCAAGCTGGTTGGAATTTTTAACAGAGCGGCTCTCGGCTTCCCAATTGCTTGACATTGTGTGCCATCTGCTGGTAGCAGTCGTAAACTGCATCAGCGTGAGTAAGGTCATATCAGCCAATTGCAGAAGTGACATTTGTCTTTTTCTTTTACCATTTAGAGAACAGGGCATTGATCAAAATGGATAAAGTGCTCAGTTGTGTTTTGATGGTGTAAAAATGGTTTATGATTTTTATCCAAATGTACTTAACGGACAATAGTCTGGAATGGATACAGCTAACAATATTTTCTGACAGTAAAGTGTGACTGCTAAATAATAGCTACACAAATTATGTTAATGGATATATATATGCCTGTTATTTTCAATTACAACACGTGAAAGCTCCGTAGATTACCGTTCACCAGAGAGAATCCATGTGTATTTACCATTAATTGATCCATTTATAAATTCATTTGGGATTTGAGGGTTTGAGACTTCGATGGTGGATCTGAGGGGAGATGACAACAACACCACAATGTATATTAACATTACCCAATTTTATTAGTATAATTGTACAGTCAGAGAAAATGTGTAACTGGTGAAAATAGACATTTAGTTGCCAACATGTTTATTGCTGTGAAATACGTTCACATAATCACAAAGATGAAAACAGAGTGAGAGCTCAACTTTAAGCTGGAGTGCAGGCTTGCATAAAAATGACCATACATTTCCTGCCACCCTGCCCTTCCAAACTGTCTGCACCAGCTTCCTGACAGACAGCTGCTAGGTCACAGGCTCAATACGTGTGTCCATCCTTGTCAAAGAGGCCTTGAACAAACCTACCGGCTCAACACAAAAAAAATCTCATTTTTATTTATATTTTCTACACTGTTTCTATAAATGTCAAGTACTGAGAAGTGTTGAGATTCCACTCTTAGCGGAAAAAGACCATTAAATAAAACTATCTTTTACAATATTTATCAAAAAACTTTTCCACACACAAATCAAAGTCAATACAATAATAAATAATGCATTTTTAAGAACTCCCAAGTGTCAATAAGTTGTTTTCTTTACACAGCTGGTATGACTGGTACCACTGCATAGACCATTTCTCAATGGGAGATGAATACACTGAATCAGTCAAACTAAAAACATAAACATTCAACATATCTGCAAACATAAAACACATGGGAAAAAAAGTAATTCTAAGAATAATTTCCGTCAAAAACTAGTGTTTTGCAAGCAATTTTAGTTTGCAGACGTAACAGAAAGGGCCACATCAGCGAAAATAGTTCATTATTTGGGGAATGTTCTACATTTTCAACATCTAAGGATGATAGGATGAAATTGCTATACGGCTAGCATAGTGTGAAATGAGTGCAAATGTTAAGGTTAACACCATTTCACTAGCATTCTTTTTGTTTCCGACGGGAGGAAAAACGATTACATTAAAACTCAAAATGAAAAAGTAGTATATACCAAATTCATTGTTCATTGGTTATTTTGACACATAAAACGTGTATGATAGACTGGCTATTTGTTTGCAATAATGGCCACAAATTCACATATATTTCTGTTTTCTCACATTATTTGTTTGGCCATTATGGACCTTCAGTTTGGCGGTGGTTATGGATTTGCCATTGACAAATGTCAACAGAGTGATAAAGGCCAAAATGCCATTGCTGCAGACCCTATTGTCTGATTGCATGAATGTAAGAATGTCAAACTGGTCACACAAATGATCAAGGATCAACCCGTTAACCAAAACCTAGTTAGTTGTTGTTTTACGTTCAATAGTACTGTTTGGGGCTGTAGTTTGGCCTTGATGTAAGAGAAGCCCACCAGTCACTAGAAGATGACTGGTATTACATAGACGGTGCAAACACTGTCGCCATTCAGCAAGGCACTGGATCCCTTACTGCACCGCAACTGACCCTGTGCTGTGGCCTCCTTAATTAAACACATTTGTATGGGTGGGTATTTATGGGTTATATTGATCTAGGATGCACATGCAAAAATAAAGACCAATTACATTGGGAATTATACAATTCAATGTCAAAAATATGGTATGCTTTTGAGGAAACTTCATTTGCATTAGTATGATAATAATAGTCTGTTTTTAAGTCAATTGTGTAGCAAATGCAAAAATGTACAGTACTACTGCAATTAAGTATATACAATAAGTTGAATAAGCTAAAGTTAATCTGATTAATGTTGGGAAACAAGATGTTTGCGGACTACGTTAATGAAATATGCATTAAGCAGCCAATCCCAAAGTACTTCAAGATGTGTGTGTTCTAGAGCGCTTCGCGTGCAACATATGAGAACGATGACGATATAACCAACGCATCTCGTTCTTCTAAACGTGTGTGGGATGACTTAACATGAGCCGACAATGGTGGAGCCAGGATTTGGGTCAGATTTAGCCCTAATTAAGCAATCCCATAATACTGGCAGTGGGATGGTGACTGTGTTCAAAAATCAGGAAGAAATCCTCCAGTGTTTTTATTTTATTATTAAATTATTAACTGAAATGCCAGTGTGACCTTTACTTGTTTAATACTTGCACTATACTTGTCAAAACCTCACAAAGCATAGTTATGGCTGACAATTAACTAGATGACCGCTGATAAGTTCACTTTGTCACCTTAATCAACATGGTCTAAGATCAGAATACTGATCCTGGACAAGGGCTCAGAACTCAAATGTGACGGCATAGTACTTGCATATTCTACTCTTCCATTGCATTTTGAATGTGTTGTGACAATCCCATACAGCCAAACAGATACTTCACAGGTATATAGACTCCAAATACAGAGAAAAACTAACCGCAACTGTTTCGATATATACAAGTAAACATGTACACATCGCTGAACTGCTTTTGAATGTTCAGTGCCTGGTTTGTGAGATTTGGTATTTCATATAGTTGTGTAAAAAAATAAATGTGAGGGGATCTCTACAGCTCATTCTTAGCTGCAAACCAGCATATTTCTGTGAGCCTTTAGCCAACAGAACATCTCTATATCCGTTCTGACATCACACTAAATTTCCACCAGAGCCAGTGTCCCCCCACGCTGTCTTCTTATCATCTGTCCCACTGTCTGAATGAGCATAAACAATTCTGCCTTCCTTAAAAATAAAACATGTCTCCATACTGTACGTGTTGCAGTATCTAACATAGCTATAGTCTTAACAAACAAAAAGCATTGTTTTACGAGAATGCGAGCACAACACTCTTCTTCCAATGAGACAACCATATTACAAAATAATCAGAAGTATAAATGTCCACCTCATTGCTTTGCATATATTGTGCATTATCAAGTGCCTCTGTCCTCATGGAGTTATGGCTGGTTCCTTTAAAGAACAGCAGGCCTCTTTGTTCAGCAGTATCGTGCAAGCTGGAAGCAAACGGGAACATATCTTCACGTTCCTTTCTGAAGAGACCCTGAGGATGAAGCGGAGCAGCTGTTCACCTGCAGAAGAGTGTGAGGCACACCGGTTAGATCGAGCAACACAGAGGGGGAGAGTGTGTGTGTGCACGTGTGTGTGCATGCATGCTGAAAGGAGCACCATACATTCACATTGTCACACTAGCAATAAATGAGACCACCCTGAAATATTTGAATGATCAAAACACTATCACAGCTGATCTGAAACCACGGGACATTTCCAGATATTATACCTTGCTGCAACCTACATGAAACATGTATGTGGTTGTATTCCAATTTCTTAACATCTTAGACATTAAGAGTTATTTTCAAGGATTCAGGAACACTTAAGTTATTACTTTGTTTTGCTCAAAACAGCCACTCAGTTACCTGGTCACTTTAGATGTAAACATTTTGATGAGAGATGCAGTACATGTATTTGCAAACTGAAATATGTGTGAATCAGGATTATCATAGATTTGCATTTGTCCTTTTTTATATATAGTTTTCAAGTGGTAATTCATTTCAATATAGTTTTCAGTGTGGGTATGGTAATTGTTTTTGTCGTTTTAGTTTTTTACACAAATGTTTAGTTTTAGTTTTTAATTCAGTTTCAGTAATAGTTTTAGTGTTTTTGGTAGGGGTGGTTTAGAGGTATGATGATAGAAATGGAGAGGTATTTTGCATATATTTGCAACAGGTATTGTCTAATACAAACAATAAATCATTATTTATTTTTAAATTGTACTTTTCAAACATCCTGTCAACAAGTCAATATATCCTCAACCAACTTAAAATGGGGACCACGTGGTTTTATGCTGCACAAATAAAATGCAATAGCAGACTCAGCAACAATCTGAATTCAGACCATTTAGCTCAAACAAGACTTGTTTGTAACATTAGCAACACTGGCCCCTCCTCCAAGAGGTGCTCATGAGGGGCTAACAGGTCGGTCTACTCTACAGGATAGTGTCATCTCGTGGCATCGTTAGCATGCAGTAAAAATGTATTCCCTTTTTACCCTGCACATAAACAAGAAAAACTGAACACATTTCACATATATAGTTTTTCATTTTAGTTAGTTTTACAAGTAGACAAGATGCTGTAGTTTAAATTCAGTTGTAAAAAATGGTCAGTCTCGTTTGTATTTTTATTTCAGTTTACAAAAATTAATTAATCTTACTTTTTTTTCAGTTCATGATACTAATCTTGGTGTGAATTAAATATGGTGAGCTGTGTGTTGGTGCTTGTGGAAACATACGCATTAAGTACAGATGCAGTCTTTTATGTACCTCATGAAATAGTATATAAACATTTCTAACCAGTTCTGCAACTTACTGATGTGTCAAAACCTACACCACCAATTTCTGATAATGAATGAATAATTCTGATATTGTTAGTTGTCTAGATATGTGTGCAAGCCCTGTCACAACAAGTTGTCACTTTACACAATGGCTATTATTTCACCTAGTCCTGCTAAAATGAAGTTGTACATAGAGAGGTTACTTTTTGTCCTTGATAAAGGACCATGAGCGCTACAGATAGATAGTGTGGCATGTGAAGCTGGTAGCCTCAGAAGCAACGCTTAAAAGGGCACATTCTACTACAAAGGGAATAAAAGTAGATGGACAAATTTGCTAAAAATTATAACAAAATATGTTTCCATGATACTGATCAATATGGTCCACAATGTTATCCTCATTAATTTTGTCTTGGTTTGTCAATTAGTGTCTTAAAAAGGTTGGCCACATATTATTACTCTAGGGGAAAGAGGAGACAGCAAAGAACAGTTGTAGGTAGTATCAGGGTAGGCCCGATTGACAGGCTGATGACACACCATATGGAGACACTAGGCGATTTCTACCCTGAAGGGGACAACAATGTTTTTCATTATTATTTGTTTGCCTCATCCCTGTCAGCCTCTCTTAAGAAAAAGAGAAGCAAGAAGACAGCCAGGTTGTGGAAGCTGACAGCCACGCATGCAAACACATGAAAACACGCAGACACGCGTGTGCGCACACTCATATACTGTAGTCACACACAGGCAATGTGCACACAGACACACACAGTTGGTATAGATTTACATACTTGTGAGGGATAGAGGGATTCTTGTGCTGTTCTTAATTTTGGAAAGTGAATTGATAGTGAAGGTTTGGGGTCAATTGACTTTCCAGTCAGACAATTCAGTTGAAACTTTAATTCATTGATTAAAATAAATTCATGTTCTTGTTCAATCAAACTGTCTGTACGTTGAACATAAGAATAGGAGTCATTTTTATCCATCTACTTTTTGAATTCAACCCAAATCTACATACAGTATGAGAGGCTGCTATAGAGAAAACATACTTGTTTGGACGCTTCAGAGGAGGAATGGACTTCATTTCCAAAATCTCCATTTAACTGCAACATTGCTGAAAAAAATAGGAGAAAGGGAATGGTATATTAAAGAATGAAAGTGCATTTATACATGAATATCCGGGTCATATCTTAGTCTGAGGTCTGCATGTTTTTCTTATTAGTCCAGGCACATGAAGATGAAGGCCTCCTGTTTCATCATCGCCCATCCCTCAATGTAAAGCATCCAAATCACTTTTTGCCATTTTGGAAACCATTGGAAATGACAGGTGCATGTTGCACTGTGGGATAGGTGGCTGGTGGGGAAAGTCGTGTGGCCTCAGTAGAGGAGGCCACCATCTTTATGCTCCTAGTATTTTTCAACTAATTCGAATTCATCCTTTCTTTCCATCTATAGAACAAAGCAGTATTCAGTTAGTTGTTAGTTATCTGATGACATACGGTAAATAAAACACCTTACCTTGTGGATCAAGCCTGGGATCGACAAAACCCCAGTGCTGGTAAAGAGCAGCCAGATCGTGGGGGTTGTAGTTTTTCAAGAGACTCAAAATATCAATGTCCATTGGCATTTCTCCTGTTGATTCACTCTTTCCCTGAGCAAAAAGGAGTGGTTCTAAGTATTTACCCCCGTGTATCCCCCACATGTTCATGGCAGACCAAAGATCAGGACTCTTAGGACCTGCAGATGAGTCATACGTCTGCCTTTGGGGGTGGAGTCTATCTGCAGTTGCATTAGATGAAGTCCTGCCATGATTTCGGGCCAACATAAAACCCAAACCCTCTTGCAGGAGTAGGTTCCCTTCCACTGCAACTCTGTGGCCTCTGTGTTTGGAGCTGCTTGTAGACTGGAAACCAGGGACACTTTTGCTACGTGCACTACTGCTTGATGAAGTAACTTGATCATTGGTGCCCTTACTTCCCCCATCCATTGCACGGTTTTGTTCACCAGACTTCTTTTGAGGTAGGAGTCCCATCCTCCCACTAGATGGTGTCCGGTTTGCAGATTGTGAGTCCTTTGATTGAGTGTTAGGCTTGGACTTATATGTAGGGACACCTGAGTGAGTCTTATGTGCTGAACGCTTGCTGCTGCTGTGGGTTGTGAAACCTGGTGGCTGTGTGCGCTGAGTTCTGGGAGTGGGTAGAGCTGGGCAGTCCTTGCCCTCCAGGAATGGTGGAGGCCCTGTGCGTCTCCACTGACTAGCACCTGTCTTCGAACTCTTGAAGCTATTAATGCAGGATGCCCACTTGGGCGCCAGAGAGCTACTGCCATCCACCCTGTGTGAAACCCGCTGATGGATCCACAGTACCTCTGGGTAGTTGGTAGTGTGGGAACAATATGGGCACTGGTGTCTCACCAGGCCCTCCGTTTTGACCAGGTAGATAATGGTGCCATCACCTTCACCTACAGGTAACGCTGACAAATTGAGGAGATTGGCAGCATCAATAGTGGCATCTCCTTGCCCTTTGACCTCAGTACCCTTTGATTTTTCTGGTTTAATGCTGGACGCCACCAACTCCTTGTCAGGTGGGCAGGTGTAAGGATTCCAATGTGGCTGACTAAGCAATGCGCTCCTGTTTCTGAGGTAGTCCATGTATCTTGAGGCTTTGGAACCACTTTGGCTAAGGTTGCCCAGAATGGTGCTCTGTTTGCTGTAGGGATCCATGAAGTCCTGATGCTGCCTATGCAGGTGAGACCTGAGAAGTGTGGCGTCGACGGTGTGGAAATCACAGTGCTCGCAGAAGTATGTTTTTTTATCTGTAGATTAGAGCACAAAAAGCAATTTAAAGAATACATGATGAAAGTGTGCCACAGTTGGAGAACAAATAATAAAATATAGCCACTAGCATTTAATATTTTTTGCTGTGTGTGGCTGAATATTTTCATTTTCTGTCTGCAACCGTTTCTAACACCACTGGAGTTTGAGACAAAATATTTGGAGCTCCATTTGTATTTCAACTTAACATACATACATACATATACATAACGGCATTTAGCAGACACTTTTATCCAAAGCGACTTACATATCATTATACCGTTGGCGGAGGCAGAACATGCAAGGCTCATCGGGAGCAATTTGGGGTTAGGTGTCTTGCTCATGGAAAAAGAACTGGACTCGAACCTTCAACCTTGCGGTTCTTCTAACTTAACAGGGTTATACTTTTTGTAACACTATTTCAAAAATTATTTACATCCTTAATCAAACATCACATCATTTAAAATGTCATCCTTGCACACAAAGACATACTTTTGAGTAAAAAGAAATCAAACTATATTTTGCTGGCCTTAATCTTCCAGCTTGCAATATCCACTATTCGACAAAAGTAACACTACCACTTTTGCTAATTAGCCAACTGTGCTGATGTGGATAGGACACTATCTTAAGTATGAGATAAGTTCTAATCTATTTTACAAAAACACTCAATAACAAGGTAATCTTGCTAAGCTACCTACTTACACAACATGAACAAATAACAGTCAACTTGTGCTGATTTAACACAAAAGTATGAATGTTTTTACACATGTGGGTAGGAAAGGAGCTCAGGTAGCTAAACCTTGCTTCCAAGCTGCCGGCTCTAACTCTAACTAAAGTTTAGTAAGGCAAGATTTTGGCCTGTTATTGAGCATTAGGCTGAATGCAGCTTAGTTACACAAAACTGCAGGATTTGAACAGTGCAACCTCTCATAACAATCAGCTGTGAGCTGTCAGCAACATCAAAGTCACTGGCTTCCTTTGCAAGACCCTGATTTCTATTTGAGGAGTTTTATTCCAAAATTATAATTCACCAGCTGAAAAAAGTGATCTTACAATATTATTGTAAATGTGAAAATAAAAGCACATTATGGGCTTCTGCTGTAGTTATGAGCAATTTAAAACCAGTAAGCTTTTGCTAACAAAACAGTTATTTGACATTTTTGTGAGCATGCTTGAAATATTCACTCGTGAATTTCAGCCAGCAAAATATTTATATAGCAGATAAATAGTATTTTGGAATGAAACTTGATTTTTGTCTTTACATATGTCCAAATCTTGAGTGAGAAAACCTTTATTGTTGTGCATTTACAAGATCTGTGTGTATAATAAGGCAAAACATGCATGTTAAAAGGAGGTGTAATTCAATCATAAATTCACAAGAGGTCTCCCTTCACCACAATATCATGTTAATTCTAAGTACTTAAAAAATCCATCCATATAGAGCTTTTAAGTATACATCTCTACATTGCTAGCCTGGCATGTTTAACTTACTTCACAGCAAGGTCTAACACAGAGGGATATGAGCCGTCATGTCACTCAGTCATACACATAGCTTTATGTGTAGTTGATTGTTAAATATCAAATGCAAAATGTGGCAGTTCGACACATCAGGAAAAGTAACCGCACAATGTCAGCAAACATGATTACTCGATTCAACGTGCTTTATGCAATACGAAACAATCCTCGTCATTGATTCATAATATATGGCCTGGTAACTACACCTATTTTTAAGGTATTGTAACCATATTGTCCAAACTGTACTGGGATTAAATAGTGTGGTGTATTGTGTATGTCTTACCTTCCTGGTCTTGGTTCTTGATACTGTTGGTTGGTTTAGTGGAGTAGCAAACTTCTTTGACCTTGTTTTTCTGCAGCGCCCCATAAAACGCATGACCAAGTCCGTTCAACAGCATACGGTCACTCTGGCGACTAAGAATCCCACTGTTACCACCTTTAGTACGAGCCAAGTTGTTTGATGTGTGGCCATGACTTATATCACCCTTCTTCTTCTTAATGTTGGAACTAGAATTGTCCATTTGTTTTCTCTTCCTCTCCTGCTTCAGGGGCACATACTCGCCTTTCTCCTTGTCATATGCCACCTCAGCATCCGCTAGTCTCTCCTCCCACCCCAGGCATTTCTCTGTGGCCTCCACTAGTCGCCCCCTTGTGGCCAACTGCCAGGCTTGGTAACTACAAACAGGATCCAGCTCTGGAATTCGTCTGCCCAGGCTCCGTTCGTCAGGGGTTACCCCAGGTCCAACACATGTGAGGTTTAGGGTTTCCAAAAAATGCCTCTTAGCAACGTGCAACTCTGAGTCCTCAAGGTCTTGTTGTGGCTGGCTCTGTGTCCGAGTGCGGCTGTGGTTCTGTTTATGGAGCTTTTCATGTATTCGCAAGGTCTTGCGGTCAGAGAAGAAGTTACCACAACCGGCACAGAGCTCATATAGGCACTCTTCATTTGTCAGGAACGCTGGATCCTGAGGAACCCCATTGACGGTGGCAGGCGGCTCATTGTTTTTGCCACCTCGCAGCTGGGCCTTAACCCGATGAATGCGCATATGGCTTTGGAGGAACCACGCTTGGCGGAAGCGCCGTCCACAGATCCGGCAACCGTGATCCTGGGAGCCCCTGTGTCTTTTCATGTGGGCTTTCAGGAGTAACACCTGAGGGAAAACCTGGCTACATAAGCTGCAGGAAAAAGGCCCAGCTTCAGCCCCCTCATCCACCTGTTCAGAAATGCTATTTTTGCTGCAGGAGGGTTCCTCCACACCAGCTACTGCATCTTTGCGCTCAACTTTTTTCTTGGTCCCTCTCTTCTTCATCTTCCCATTGACATTATGGCCCATGTCAGAAGTGCTGATGAATTCAGGAGCACCATCAAGTACCTTCATATTATCTTTCTGCCCTTGATCTTCATCCCCCTCTTTGTCACCCAAGTTATGGCTGAGTAGTCCTAGTTTATGGCTTCGGATGTGGGCCTTTAAACTACCCTTCTGTGCTGTCCTGTGCTCACAGTTCGGGCACTTGTACGGCTTCTCCCGGGTGTGTCTTCTCATGTGCTGGGACAGAGAGCTGAGAAGAGGAAAGGTACGACCGCACACTCCACATGTGTGGCCAGAGGTCACATCTTTCTCTGTTTCAGCCTTTACAATGGCTGTGCTTTTTTGTGATATACTCCCCCTCTGTTCTGTCTCCATTGCTGCTCCCAGAGTGCTGGTAGTTCAAAAATCACAGCTGTGTAATAAATCCTTAACTATGCAAAGTACAGTATATGTTCCAATTAAGTTCTCAGAACGGGCATTAAAAATGATGTGTAAACAGTCACTGCTTTAGTGTCCATCCTGATTTTTTGTTAGATGTTCTTGTATCATTGTGCATACTCCGGTGACAAGAAAACCTGAAAATGGTACAAGAAATTAAAATAGTTAGTGCCAACGACATTTCTAATTTAAATTCACAAAATGACACTTTTTTTCAGAGACAAAGAGAGCTGAAAGAGAAAGTTTGCACAGTTACTATTCCATCTAATGTTATTACCCATCCAGTATAATAGGAATCATTTCAGTACTTTGCCAACACCTCTAAGAGCTATAGCTGTGCACAGGACACTACACACAAATGTATGTCCAAAGTTTCATAATGATGATATTTAGGGTATGAAATACACATGGTGCTTTCAACACACCATGGGCTGCCCTGCATCTTACAGTGTTTAATATCTGTTAAATTCAAAATAGAACCAGTAATGGCTAAAACTGAATATGAGTGTGATTTATTAGGCCTTATGTCTAGCCAGTTGCGTTATTGAATGCCACACACACTACAGGTATTAGGGATATATTTAATAAAGTAATCTTGGTTTAGATGTCCCATAACTAAAATCTGTTAAACACTGTAAGAAATTAAACAGTTACAAGTTACAGGTTTATGACAATGAATTAAGCCCTTACATTTGTGGATTTTGCAATCACTTCGTACCAATAAATGCTTCCATGTACAGTATGTATTCTATTTACAGGCTTTCCAACAACCACTTGTGACTAAGTGTCAGCATTGACGGCTGTGGATATTTAAGTCATTCGATGATAACAACTCTCATTCATACATGCCGTTTTGTTCTCCCTGACCAATGACCAATTGGATGATTGAGTAATACATACACTGCTCTGTTTAAAAGACGTCTATTGTCTAAGCAATATACTTTTTTTCTCTGCTCATTTGCACACATTTACATCTCCAGTAATGCCTAACATGGTTTCACAACAAATACACCACTTGTCCAAAATTGACAGTAGAAGTGGCTTGCATACGTAAGGTAATTTTATTGAGATTGTAGTAAATAAAAACCTGTGACTAAGAGAAAGAGAGAGAGAGCCCATTGAGGCAATCTGCAATACACAGACTCTGGAATAGTCTTTGTCCCTTACTGGATGAGCGATGCCTGTCTGTATGTATTAGAACGCGGGTCAGTGTGTCTCCACAAGTGTGTGTGCACGTGTGTGTCCTTGGTCCCCTATGCCTAAATTGAGTGTGTGAGGTGACGCATGAAGAGATGTATTCATTCCTGGCTAACCAGGATGAGCCCTCAGGGGCAGTCTACTCTAATTCACGATCAATAATCCATTATCATCAAACTTAATTTGACAAACCCATACACACGCACGAGCACACACACAAGTGCTAACGTCACTTTGTGAGTAAAGGTAACATGGGATATTTTACTATTCTGTTTAAATACTGTGAGATATCACAGTCACCAATGTTGTCTTGCAGTATTTAGACAAATGTGGCTGTAAAACGTCTGAGACATGAGATAAAAATAGACAAAATAATCCAGGATTTTATGGGCAACAGAACATACATTTGTTGTGCATGAAACATATCAAAGTGGCATGGTCTGGTTTGTTCCTTAGGCAAACATGACCATTTGTGAAACTGTAATAGTGAAAGAAAGTATACCACAGCCACACCGTCAAAAGAAAAACCTGCTATTGTGTCAACCGCACCAGAACTGTCACATCGCCTCATGTCTGGCCCTCCACCCTTCACTGGGGGGTCGAGATAGTTATTGTTGAGGCAAAGGGGCCTCGGCCTACACGTCACTGTCTTGGAATATATGTCTGGGCAAGGATGTAGGACAAAAGACAGCTCTTGTTTGCCGTGTCAGTCTGTGAGATGACCCGTCTTTGAGTGTGAGGAAAAACAAGGTGCACAAGGATAGAAAAATGTATGGATTGTGGTGTTTTTAAGGGGATGGGGTTGTCCGTCTAAATGTAGATATTATCTGTATCTACGTGTTTGCATCTGCCTGCATGCATGCCCACTTGCGGTCATGTGTGTTTATCTACTGGGAATGGGAGTTGTCTCTGGATTGGGAGGAGATGAGGAATTTTTCCGGAGATGGCAGGTGTTTGGTGGGCAGACGCCATCAGATTAGTGCATGGGCTATGTGGCACACTGTCTCGAAGGGGGGAGGATGTACAAGAGAAACTGGAGGGTGGCAATTAAGGGGTTAAGGTTAAGGCGAACATAATGAGTTAACACAATGGGGATAAAGTCAGAGAGCTGAGGGCAACAGATGGGAATAAAGGGGCCATCAGTATGGAGTTAGCCGCCTCTACAGTATGTGCTTATGCCTTTGTCCAAGCAGCCTACATGCCTAGTCTACTTGCAATTATCTTAATTTTCCTCAATCATACAACTAATTGTTTCTCAGTAAAGTCCTTTGAGACATGCTTGTGGTGAAGGGCTATATAAATAAATGAACTTGAACTTCCATTTGTGTAGTGCTTGTGTTTATCTAGAATTTCTGTGTTCACCAAGCATTTTTGTATTTTTAACAAAAATCAATCTGAAAAAATAATTCAAAACATTCCAGTTTTCTCCTTTTTATTCTCTGCTTCACTAGACCCCATATTTCCCACCTCTTCAACACTGAAAGCCCTTTGGAGGATCTGTAAAGCAACACATATAGCCAAACATGTTGCTCCCGGGGCCCACTCATTTCTTTTAGAATCCCTCACTCTCTTTTTCTATCTTTTCTTTGGCAGATGAATAGGCATGTCCAGTCAGCTGTCCTCACGTTGATTCAGCCTGACGTCCCAACCAGCTCAGCACAAACTCCCTATGGTCAGGGCACTGATGCCGAGAG
>OMOT01027413.1:0-15596 GCA_900312575.1 Acanthochaenus luetkenii | reverse complement strand
TGTGAGCAGGATGTGGGGCTACAGGGGTCAGAGGTCAGATGAGAGAGTGGAGGAGGTGGGCAGGCCCAGAGATAGGAACAGGTCTACTAGGACCGAAAGCAACAGCAGCAGCGCCAGTGACAGGAGGAAACGCAGCTTACTCCGTCTCTGTTACTTTCACCTCCGTTTCCCACATATGTAGGTGGAGATAGCAAGCACGGTTCAAGTTGAATGGCATGTGCACACATCCTAGAAGCACAGACTGAAACACATGGCACATCCACATGAACACACATGAACACACATTCACACACGCAATCAAAAAAAGTCTATAGCCATATAACTTAAGCTGAAACTAAATCTATGCCTCAGTTTTAATCGTTTGAAGTCCAGTTGAGTCCGTGCGAGACACAAGCCCGATACACGTACGGTAACGACATGTGGTAACGCGACACTGGATCAAAGGTGACCATAGGAGAGATCAGCAGCTTACACATGGATGTGAAAAAGACTAAACCACCAAATACATTCCTGCGGGGTTTGGCATTGTAAACAGTCATAGCAAAGAGTTGCAAAAAATGTCCCTTGACTTTGCAATAATTTACTTGGCTTCATAATGATTTACATGCATTTCTTGTGGGGTGTGGGAATTAATGATACAAACAATAATATATTTGAATGTTTCTGAAGCTTTTTGCTGTTGTATCGATATTATAATACCTGCTATGAGTATGATGAATATTGTCCAATAATTGTTTTGATCAGTGATTAATTATATCGGCAGATGTTTGTAGATGGTTATAGAGAGTATATGCACATATATGAATCCCTCAGTCTGTGATAACCACTTGAGGGTGTTATGATATGTGTAGTGTGATTTATTTCCATAGTATCATGATTTCCATTGAGTTCCTCTTTTTAATAATAATAATTATTGATTGTTGAAAATAATGATTGAGATTCAGGGCTGTTTGCGCACCGACTATATTCTATTCTGTTTGAGGAGATAACGTGAGCAAACAGGGGCGCAATTTCTTAAATGGGGTGAGTTACAAAACGTACAATTAGAGTTAATATTTTATTTTTGACTTTTTTATAGGGCTCCTGGTATTGGTAAAGGGCTTTAACCTGGCCATGGAATTTGGAAAATGACCCGGATTCCACTTAGGAAGCTGCCATGCCCTCATAGTTATACAGGGCACCTGTGCTCACTTCTTCGCAGTCATTAAAAGTTAGCCGTTGCGTGTTTTTCTATGTTTTAAATAAGCACGCTTTTACATGAGGTTTTGTGGTTTTGCACACATGTGATGTCTTAAATCAGAAATGGCCTTCTTCTAATCCTCCCTCTCCTAACACTTTTAGAGACCTCGTCTTAGATTTTCTGACACCTCAGTATCCTACTGAATGGGCTTCTTCTTTAAGAACATAACAAGAGTCAATAATGTAAAATACGTCTTTCCCTTTTCTCAGTGGGCGCTCCTGTATGTGTTATCCCTTTTGCTACTGCGATTTTTGGGGTTGTAAGAGAGCACTGACGTGGAGTAGCACCAGTGGCATTGATTACTGAGGGACAATTATATTCTGATCAAAGAGAGGATGTGTGGGTGAGGAAAAAGCAGAGAAGGTTGCTTTAGGGTGTGAAGTCCATGTCCTAAACAAAAAAGGATCGAGACAAGATGATTGGAGAGATTCAAGAATGTGGTATGTAAGATGTTTTTAGGGGTATGTGTTGCCTATTCCTTTTATGGTGTCCTTTTTGACTCTTCTTGCATGAATATATCTGCAATTATTGAATGGATTGTACTGTATAAACCTGAATGTACATATTATATTATACATAGGCTTCTTATCGATTACCATGGGATTAATTACTCCCATGCTGTATTCAGGTGTGTGCATGTGAGTGCCACTAAGTATGTACATATAAGAGAGGGACTGGGATAGGAGATGATGGCCAAAAGGAATATAGAGTTCTTTTTTTTCTTATTATTTTAGCCTGAAGGTGAGAGAGTGAATTACTGTGATAAGAATTAAAGCCTACAAGTGTTTATATGTCAGAGCGCTAATTGATATTATTTTAAACATATATTTCAATTTTTTATTTTGTGTATGTATTACGTGTACTGAAAGAATAGAAATGTGAATATTTATTGCTTCTGATCAATTAAAAAGGGTCCTTGCAGTGAAATAGCCTGTGTGTCTATATTTTATATAATATGGAAGCGTGCCAGTAGAGGTATGACTCAAAAATAACTAAGTCAACATGATGCGATATGCAAGTATATGAGATATGCAAGAGGTATCATGATATGTACTTTACAAGCAGGTTGTCATGCATCAACTCCTAAGAGAGGACAAGTGTATTTAAGATCATCATTCTTGATATTATTTAAGCTCTCTTCACTAATGCAAGTGGGAATGTAACATGCGGAAACAGGCAGTCCCAAAGTTTACAAGGAGGATCTTAATTACAATTAGGGGCCTCCCGCCGTGTGCCTCCAAACTACTCAAAGGATAAACATTTAACCATGCGTACCAATGGCTTTAATATAGTCATAAAACCATATTGAATTTATTTTTACTACTGATTGCATAGGTGAATATTTCAAAATACGGTATGTAAAATGCAAATAGAAGAAGAGTGCCTGTAGGCTATGTGCTTTTAGAGCTGGTGTCACCAATTAGGATGCAAGAACAAATGGATGCCGAATGCTTGAGGCGTCCAATGAAGAATCTAGCAAACAATGTGAAGTAAACTCTTTTACAGCACTTTTCTAATAATCATGAATAATTCCTCCATATCAATAGAAATATTTGGGATGAGAGACTTAGAGTAAAGTCACCATAATTAAAATAAACACCCAACTAGCACATAATGACTCAGACTCTTGATGACTCATAATCATGACTTGGGTATTTTATTGATATAACTTCTCAAACGTATGACATGCGTGTTGACACCGCGATGGATTTCATAACTGTGAAATAGGTATTACATAAGTGTATTTGTCTATTCTAACTATTCGTTAGTGTATCATTATCATAGGAAGATGGTTTAATAAGAGGGGTTCACAAATTGTTATCTCGAGTACATTAAGAAAGTCTTCAATGTAATTGTAAACATACGGCTGTTTATTTCGCGGTGTTTTATTTGGCTACGTGGGTACTACTTTCACAGAGGACGAGTAAACGTGGAGGGATTATTCGCTGCTCTCAGTTCTCGGTCGTGATTTCGACGTATCTGGTCTCAAGACTTGAGGTTGTGCTTCGGCCGTGAAAAAAAAAAAACTAAGATGGCGTCTCGTTAAGAAAGATATGATGGCCCGATGATAGTGATGATATTGTTCGGGAAACGATTTGATAGTGGCACAATTTACTAACTGTGAGACGCACATTTACTATTAAATGAGCATCTACTACTAGTGCTTTGCACTTAAGTTCTGTGTTTGACAGAACAGAGTATATGGAGAAGTGAGGCTGAAAACGCTCAACTTTGCTAGCGAACTGGACCAAGCACAGCTGGCCACCGTTAGCTAACCACCAGTCATCCAAACCACAACAGAGGAAGGAGAGTTGCCACCAACCCTATCATTCCCCGGGACATCGAGGTGTCTACGGGTCAGTCACGAGAGTGTGTCGAATTAGTCAACAGTTAACTGCATGTGTTGTTTCTTTTCTGAGATGTATAGCCATGGACGCCAACTGTAGTATATAGCTAGCATTACAGCGTTTGCGAGCCAGTTAGCTAACTAACGCTAGTTACCTAGACCGCGGGAGGCGATGGGACTGGACTGAAAGGTGGAGGCCGCAATGCTAACGTTAGCTGTAAGCAGCGTTATCGTAACCAGGCGTCGAACAATAGACACGTCTAGATTTCAAGATTTCTCAAATAAAGTGGGGAAGGAATGAATGGCACCTAGCTAGTGCTAATAATTGAGTTCACAACTTTTCCATTGTCCATTGTTCCTGTTATATAGCTGTCGTTGGAAGCTAAGGTTAGTTACAACACCGACTGTCCCAAGTTTACTAGCTAGCTTACAGTTAGCTATATTCGTATTGAGTACAATTTGATGCGAGATAATGACGTCATGTGAAGGTTAACATTGTTGGCTTCTATAATTCCGTAATACGATAACGTTAGTAGTTTGTTGTGAAACAGCTCGTTAAGTTATATGTTTATCGAGTCCAGCCCACCTGCGAGTGGTGATGCCTTCATGGCCTTCTTCACCTTAGGGGTAATGGCCTCCACGCCATTGTTTGTATTAAGGCCCATGAAGACTCAGAAAGAATTGTTTGAGCGACATGGCACTAAAGTGCACCTATCAAGTTGCGTTGATTTAGTCTGAATCTCATTGGAAAATATATTGGACTAAATTCACAGCAGACTCCAAACATATTACTCCAACAAATTGGATGAAACGAAATACGTATTATAGCATACAGTACTTACTAACTCTACACTTTGTTCTGAAATACTGTTTGATCAAGCATCACTTAACGTTTGTATCTGGAGTATGATAGGCTACTTTTGCTTTTCCCACCAACTGGGCCCGGTTGTTGAATTCACTAGGGCATGGCATTTGTTTTGTTGTGTCTGTGATGTTGGGGGAGGGGGTTTGAAACGGGACCAGTTTCAGAACGAAAACGCATCCCCCTACTTTGATTTTCCCCAGGTGTGGATTTTTGTTGTTGACTATGTGAAGGGCTGGGTGTCTTAAACTGATGTGAAACGATAAGCTATGAAAATTACAGGAAGTGAGTATCAAGCACAGACATAACCCTTTAATAGGTGTTAGTTAATGCTATGACATAATGATGTTGCACCAGTCCAGGAAGCTCAAATATTGCCGGAGTAAACAAATGTACTAGCCTACTTTTGACCCCAATGGATTATTAAGCTCATGGGCAGACTTTACATTGCTTATGGTCCTTGGAAATTTGAACCTGTCTACACATCATTGCACTTAGACTAAATTATCTGTCATTGAGTACATTCACTGAGACGCTGTTGTATTGTCTTGAATGTCATTTCTGGAGACAAAATGTTGGCATCACATATTTGACAAGGGTCTCCTCAGTGATGTGACCTCAGTGCTGCACCATCTTGTGAATTTACAGCACCGTAATGAATGTTCCAATCAATCTACTCCCTTCTCATTTATGTATATTTATATTGTGGGCACCAAGTGCTAAACATGACCTACGTTCTTAGGATTTATATCTGTTGCAGACCGCACAGAGCTGGGTAAAAATGATTTTAGGCACACAGCCCCGGCGTCCTGGAATGCTCTCCAGAAAATCGGAAACTCAAAAACCTGATTACGCTTGATGTTTTCAACTCTATGCTGAAGGACTTAGAAACAGAATTGTTTGTCTGTTCGTGCTATGAATCATAAAATGGTGATTTTTATGACTCTGAAATCTGTTATTTTGACTACTTTGTACTATGTTTGTCAGTAACTTGTATACATGTTTCTTGCTGCTTTTATCTTGGCCAGGTCACTCTTGCAAAATATATTTGTAAATCTCAGCTTTTTCCTGGTTAAATAAAAAAGACATCAATGCATGCATATAGGACTCGCCTAACATGTTTAACTGATACTAAGTTCAATGTTGCCTATACTTTAAGTGAGTCTGCCAGATGTCATTAATTTGTTTTGTATTTTGGACCCTCCTTTTGTCAGGGCGATGGAAGGGGAAGAGTTTGTGCCTCCTCCGGAGTGCCCAGTATTTGAGCCATCATGGGAGGAGTTTCAAGATCCTCTTGGCTACATTGCCAAGATTCGTCCAATTGCAGAGAAGTCTGGAATCTGCAAGATTCGACCTCCCCAGGTAAATATTTTCTCATGTGTTGAGATTATGTAGAAATATTGTTGTCTTTATTTTAACATTAAGTTAATTATAAGCTGTTGTCTTGTGTAGGCTTACAAGTTGAATAACATCCCTTTGCTTCTTTATAGAACTGGCAACCACCTTTTTCAGTGGAGTTGGATAGTTTCCACTTCACACCCCGCATCCAGAGGCTTAATGAGTTGGAGGTTTGTTTGACAGATGGTTATTTGTGTAGCTGTTGATTAAAGTGGTTATTGTAATCATGGTGGTCCTTCATTCTACTCACTCCAGGCGGAGACCAGAGTGAAGCTGAATTATTTGGACCACATTGCCAAGTTTTGGGAGATCCAGGGATCCTCCTTGAAAATCCCAAACATTGAAAGGCGCATCCTTGACCTTTTCAGCCTGTCCAAGGTAGGGGTGGGGGGGAAATTGATTATTAGATGCATCGCCAATCTTACTTGGGTCGATGCAGAAAACTAAGTACTGCCACTTAAATGACAATAAAAACATACCAAAAATACAACAATCAGACATAAAGTGCATTACAAAAACCAAAGCATTATTTTAAGACCGGAGTTTGAAGTGACGGTGACATATTTTGAACCCTCCGGTCCACAATGGGCCAGCTAATTAAACTTTGCAATGCCCTATAGCCGTCCAGGCTGTTGTTACCTGCTCCGAATCGTAGTTGGGACAACCTCTGGTCATAAACATATATGTTTTGGCTCGTAACTGTAACATCTAACTTAATCTATTATCCAGTTCTTTTCTGGATATTAGGAGTCAAAAGACATTTCTCTCTTGGGGCAGGGAATTTAATTGCATGGTACATTTGACTGGGCTGGCTGTCTTCACTGCTCCACTGACCGCTAAACACATGTCCGCATGTATATGGACTTTTAGAAAAACACACCAAAAGAACAAGTCTGCCCTCACTACCCATAATGCAACACTCTTAAAGCAACAGGCACAATTTCTATATTTTAGAGCTGCTATAGATTTTTTTGATTTGATATGCACCACTAAAAAAATAATTGGTTTGTAATAGTATTTTTCCACTGATTGAAAATAAAGCTGTTATGTATTTGAAAATTGGCAGTGTTTGTATTTGTATTGGACTTAGGATGGTACGGGGTACTTGGACAATGCAAAATTGGGAGAAAAGGGGTAGAAAAAAACAAATATATATTGTATATTTTGAATCAGAAATTGAGATGCATCGATAATAGTTTTGTAATCGAATTGTAGCTTTCTGAATCATAATCGAATTGTGAGGTGACTGAAGATTCCCACCCCTAGTCCAAGGTACTAAATGTGGTTGTATTCACTCAAAAACTGTATTGATACGTTTTAGTGTATGCTATTTTCTGTTCCTTACCTATCTTGTCAAACAAATGGTTGAATCGGTTGGTTTTCCGTTGCAGGTTGTGACGGGCGAAGGAGGTTTTGAGATGGTCTGTAAGGAACGGCGCTGGGCTCGTGTGGCCCAGAGGCTTGGCTATCCTGTAGGAAAGAACATAGGCTCCCTTCTGCGCTCACACTATGAGAGGATCGTCTACCCCTTTGAAATGTTCCAATCTGGTGCCCGCCTGCCGGTAACACTACACATTCTCCTCTCTTTGTGTTAGCAGAGGTGATTAAGTCATAGGTGACACTTAAAATCATTGGTCTTTTAGTGCAGCAGTCTTCAACCCTGGTCCTCAGGACCTAGAGCCCTTCTGGTTTTCATTGTAGCCATCTAATCATAATAATAAACCTGGGACGCCAGGTGAACGCAATTAACTACCTGGTAGGATAGAAAACCAGCAGTACTCTGGATCCTGAAGACCAGGGGTTAAGACCACCATCTAAGTGAATAGTTGCTTAATCACTATAATGATGCATTGTATTCTTTGTTTTGGCAAAAGCTAAAATTTCACTTTTCTTCGGACATCTTAAGCATGTTTTAAAATATTTTGACCTAAACCCATTCTATTTTACCTTTTTATTTGTAGCATTGCAAGCCAAAGCACTATGATGGTGAAGAGGTGGATAAAGAGTACAAGCCCCACTCCATCCCCCTGCGGCAGTCTGTCCAACCATCCAAAATGAGCAGTTACGGACGCAGAGCCAACCGCTGTCAACCAGATGTGAGTGGAAGCACCCATGCAGTCATAATTGTCATTTAATAACGTCCCTTACCTCTATCACCAATCTCTGATCCCGGTTACTTTGGTCACTTCAGTGTAATTTTTGGGATCAGGACATAGAAGTTCTCCCGTTAACAAAATCAAATTTCTGTGCCTGAGAAATGTCTTCTCTCTGTTTTTATTTAAATCCTTGTCCATAGTAAACTTTGCTGATCTTCCTCCCCATGCTTTTACATTGCTCGCCTGTACACTATCGCAAGGTTGTATTCAGACTAGATATAATTCCAATGTGAGCCTGACTGCCTCCAAATCAGGCCTGGAAATTTTTATATTAATGTGAATACAATAGTTTCTGTTTATATGGCTGTCATTAAATGCATCCTGGCATGATTGGATGACAAAAATGTGTCAGGTACAACTGTAGTAATAAAGGCGATAATATCATTGTGCACATGAATTTAACTAATGCAGTACACGTGTATGAAATAGTGGAGAAAACATAATGCTGACTTGGATTTTAAATAAATCCAGGGCACTTAACAGATATTCTCAGACAGAGCATGGATACCTCAGATCTTGATGACTAGAGCTCAGAAATATACATTTAAGTGATACATTGGAGAAATGATCAGAAAATGAAATGACCCGGAGGAAACCCACGCGAACACGGGGAGAACATGCAAATTCCACACAGAAAGGGCCAGGCGAGATTTGAACCCAGGACCTTCTTGCTGTGAGGCGACAGTGCTAACCACTCCGCCACCGTGCCGCCCAAATTGAATGCCATTTCCCAGTGAATTGAATCCATGAGTCCCAACCTCAATGTGCCATAAATAAATGATGGCTATCAGAGTCCTTGCATGGTACAGCTAACCACTAGTGAGATTGCAAGTCTAATGCTTGTTGGCATTATCAATTTGTGTATTTTACTGCCTGTTGATTACAGAAACAGCCAAATGTGTCAAATCTGACATAGCTACCATCACAACAAGCGAACAAAAATACAAAATAGTTCAGATTGTGTCTACCAACTATCGAAATATGTGTCGTTGGATGAGAATTTTGAAGTGCATACCACGCTATCATGTTGTTTTTCCTCTGCTTATACTTGTGTATCAGTTATAATGGAGTGTGTGGAAGCTGTGATGATGCACTCAGACGCATCCTAGCTTGCTTTCGCTCTGCCCCTCCATGCTAATCTGCTTAAGTCTGCTGCTACTGCTCTCTGCTCCATGGTTCATTTCAGTTTTTCACTTCCTTCCTTCTCATTTAGACACAGATAAATATGCATTTCTTAAGGTACACATTGTCACCAAACCATTAATGTTGCTAGTACACAGCAACACAACCTATGAGCCAGCCCACATTCTCTATTTCATGCTCTTCATTTTCTGCCCTAAACCCCCTAGGTTGTTAATGACCCACCCATTGTACACCTTACTACTTTTATTATGCGGGATACATCTTTTCTTTGACATATGAAGAATTGATCGGAACAAAAACAATTTGGAAAAATATGTTTGAAAACTGTATCAAGATGTCACCAGATAACTCATTACTCACCAGTGAAATCAGATGAATGGGCTTTCATGCTAAATCCAGTTCATCTACTGTAGTTATTGCTTATTTTTTTGAGCTCATTAAGTATCTGGGGGTTTGTGAATTACATGTGGGTGAGACAACTGAATCATCCAGCAGCTGCAACTTGCAAATCCACGGTCAAGATAAAAACGGAAATGTGGTTTTCGCTAACGTGTATTGTTTCAGTTTGCGTCAGCAAACATATACATTTATTCAGACTGTCCCGCAACATGCTAGCTAGTCTTGTCAGACCGCAGAGTTTGATAGAGGGGAGAAAGAGAATAAACATGCTATGCTTTGTTGCTATTTACTGGGTTCCTTGAACTTTTTACAAATTAATGTATGGCCTTGAAAGAAATTGATTTGAAAAAAATAGTTTATAGCACCCAAATCCATCAATATGTGTCTCTCTGTACCTCTCTCTGTCCTATGATCAACACTTAACATCCTGAGGAAAACCCTGTGATGGATGTTTGTGCTGATATAGCAACAGTTTAAAAACTAATTTCACCATGATTTATTGACAGGATCATGCGGATTAAATGAGGCCTCTTTGATGTCTTTCTTGACTTGACAGGATCATGAGTATTAAATGAGACCTCTATGATGTCTAATTTTGACAAATAGCATGTCCTACCCCAAAACATTCACATTTTGAGTCCTTAAAGTTCAACTAACAGGACATTAAAAGTTATTGTATAGTCCTTGAATTTGATGTTCAAGTGAGTGAGGGAACCTTGATTTAAGGATGAGGAACATTTACACATATTAAGCTTAGGTTAGATTTATTTATGTAGTTATTATGCATGCACATGTAATGCTGTCACCTAATTTAGTAGCCACTGTGTGAAACAGAACTGAGATTTGAATGATGTAGCATTCTCCAAACTAAAGATGACGACATTGCAGTTAAAATGCAAAATAAATACTTACATTCATTTTATGTTTTTACCAGTCACCATGATCAATTTCTAGATAAACATTTTAATGTAAGAATTAAGGATATAGCTCCCTATTGGATCCTAAAGGTGTTACATTAAATGTGACCCCTTTCTCATAATGTGTCCTTGAAATAGTTTTCCTACAACTACTGGTTCTGTTCTCCCCAGGTTCTCTCCCTCTTTCATCCCTTTTCCTCCGCTTGTCTTAGTTTATTGTTACTGTTATTGTCTCCCCTTGCAGGGTCCAGAGGATCTGGCCCCCCATCCTCTCACCACTGACTCTCAGCTCATCTCTGCGGTACTGCTTCTTGAGCACACGAGCTCACCTTTTGCCCCGCTCTCTTCCTGCCTCTTTTCCCAGACCACCTCCCCCGTTTTGAAGTGGTCTAGGCTTTTTTTTATTTTTAACTAACCAATCAACGTTTTCATTAACATGCGATCATACCTCCTATCAGTGCTTCTCAACCAGTGGGTTGCAACGCAAAAGAGGGTCATGTGACTGTGATTATGTCCCCATAAAAACAATCCCGCTAAACGTTTATATTAATATGCGCCAGTACCTAAATAAACTATCTTCTAGACCGTAACTGCAGAGATCACTTCGAACTCCTGGAAGTAAATCTGTCCCCATTTCCTTGGCCTATTTTCTCCTGTTCCCACTTAAACTGTGTGGGCTTGCTCTGGCTGCTAGGATTGTTATTTAAAAAATCCGACTGTACACTAGAGCAGTGGATCTCAAGCCTGGTCCTCAGGACCCAGAGCCCTGATGGTTTTCATTAGTCATCTAATCTGACAATTTTACACCTGTGATACCAGGTGAATGCAATTAATTAGGTTGTAGGATATAAAACCAGTAGTACTCTAGGCCCAGAGGACCAGGATTGAAAACCACTGCGCTAGAGGATTATGAGTACCATGTAGTCTCTTGTTAGAGAAATGTGTTTTGGGGCCTTGAAATCTGTGTATTTTCACAGATATTTATATTCACTTTTAAGAAGAAGGATTTTTGATAGCTTGCTATTGGGTCAAGACTTCATGGATACAATCAAAGTAGCTGAGAACTACTGCTTTAGATGTACTGTTTAATTCACTGTAGACTCTTAACATCACTTTTACTTTTCCCCCCAGTGCACAAACAGGTTTTTTTGTAGTCTAATCAGTATGTATTTCAGTTTGTCTCCAGCATTCTCTCCCTTTCACTTATACTCTTTCTCTGTGGTTGTACCTTGCTTGAAATGCTTTATCACTGGGCCGTCTGTGTGCCTTTGCGCTTTGCTGTTTTGCCTTGCTGTCCACTCACATCCGCTGCATGCGTTCTATTGGAGTGCACTCAAACATTGAAGCTATTAAAACACAAGTATGTGTTGTAGGCCCCACAAGGTCTAAGTGGTACCTTATTTGCCCCCTAATGAAACTTATATGAAAGGGTCATTCATGATGGTAAGTGATTTGCAAATGCTGGGGGTTGTTTACTATCATGGTGGTGGGTCCTAACCTTTAAGCCATCACAGTGATGATGTAGGCTAACCATCCCTCCCGTTCTAACCTAGCATAATCCCTTCTTGTGTTGCAGTGCTATGCTCTTCTGTTATAACTCTTATGTTCAGCATTTGGCCTAGACCCATGCTTTGCTCTATGTGCTTTGGAGAGTAGTTGTAGTCTGTCCATGCCCTCATGCTCACAACTGAATTCTTCCCTCAGCCTGAACCTACAGAGGAAGACATAGAGAAGAACCCAGAGCTGAAGAAGCTGCAGATCTATGGGGCAGGACCTAAGATGATGGGACTGGGTCTGGTGGCCAGGGACAAAGGCATCAGGAAGAAAGGTAGGAACCATTTTACCTCATCACCTCATTGAAGCGGGTCCTCTTGGACACCCACATGGCAGTACACACACAGTAAAAGCATATGCAGGGCTCTACAATGTGGCCAAAATTGAAATTATGCGACCATGAAATTATAGTTTGGTGCACTAGTGCGCCTACAAATAATTGTCTTGGTGTGACTTAAGCAATAACTTCTTTAGAACAAGCATGGCAACGCCTCTCCTGTTATCTGTTATATTCCTGCCAGTCATAAACCAAGTTTATGTACTTCAAAGCCGTTTTTTTATTTAAACATTAAATCTCCTTCCTGAGGCTTCCTCTCACAAGCACCGGCTGTGGTAATAACCAGCCAGTCTGCTATGTAAATGAAAGTGAAGCTTGTGTTTCTATGCTATGTTTGTAACAGTGTATGGGAGACAGTAACTTGACACTGTTTAGTTGTCAGAGATGTGTAAAATTGTCCAACACTCAGATTATAAGGTGATCATGAGTGCAGTGCCAATCACGGACAGCGTTGCTGTTGGGGATAAATAAATAAACTATCACAACATTGTGTTGTATTTCAATAAAGACACACATGAAGAGTTTAAGTATGAAAATGATTTAATTAGTGATCTGCAGAGGAGAGTAGTGGTCTTCAAAAGACAAAAGCATCCACTGAAGAGCTGAGACTAGCACTTATAGTCCTTTCTCAAGAAAAAGCAATGCTGCTTTTTATATACACATACTGTTCCCATGGATTAGCGTTTTTTGTTTTTTTTGGCCTTTCTGTATGATTCTGTTCAGATGTATTATAGTTACAGGAGACATATTATTGTTCTCGCCATTACCCTACTGCCCAGTCTGTTTCGACTCGACAGTTTGCATTTTCTGTAACTGAGTTGCTGAGATGTGATATTGAGTGGGCAAAGAGCGTGGAAGTATTGTCAACAACTGATGATAACTATGTATTTTATTATTATTGGTTGGCATTCTATATAAATAATTAGTGTTGATATATTTATATTTTCCATGTCTGGATATGGAGTATATCCAGAATAGAAATTTGCAATTTTACAGAATTTACAACTAATTCCTGCTGATGTTTTTGAGGTTGGGAGCACCAGTGTTGCTAAATAAAACAAGTTAAATTAGAGCCCTGCACTGTCAAGGATTTTCTGTCTATGATTACTGACTGTCTCTGATGCTGAACACTCCACTGCTCCTCTAGATGAGCTGCCTCAAACTGTTACTGTCCGGGACAACGTGTCGTCAGCAGCAGCAGCAGCTGTTGATACCTCAGTCACAGCTAAGCCATTGGAGGCTCAAGAGAAGCAGTGTGATGGGAGCATGTCTAGCCCTCTGCTGTCTCCTTCTACCATCTCAGTTAAGACTGAAGTGAAGAAAGAGGAGCCAGAGAAAGAGGGTGAGAAGGACAATGATGAGGAGCAAGATGAAGGAGATGGACCCTGCACCAAGATGACTATGAGGCTGAGACGCAACCTCAGTAACCCTCAGTTTGTAAGTACAGCAGAGGATTTGTCCATTGGGCTGGTGTAGTTGACCTCATTCACATAAATGGTGAAATGGGTGAATTTTTTTTTTTAGAACTCCCTCAGTTGAAAGTTCCTCAGATCTGAAAATCAATGTTTTCTTCTTTGCCCTTTTTTTCCAAAGGTGGATTCCTTTGTGTGTCGGATGTGTGGCCGGGGAGATGACGACGAGAAGCTCCTGCTGTGTGATGGCTGTGATGATAACTACCACACCTTCTGTCTACTGCCCCCGCTCACTGACCCTCCCAAAGGCAATTGGCGATGCCCCAAATGTGTGGCTGAGGTAAGTGAGAATATTTTAATGCACTTGTCTTAATATATATTAAGCACAGCATGTTTGCCATTTTTCTTAGGTTCCTTACATTTTATTTTCCTTTCTTTCTTTTAAGGAGTGCAAGAAGCCTGCTGAAGCGTTTGGCTTTGAGCAGGCTACACGCGAGTACACTCTGCAGAGTTTTGGGGAAATGGCTGACGCCTTCAAAGCAGATTACTTCAACATGCCTGTCCATGTAAGTGCATCCACACAAGCCATTAACTATTCACTATGAAGTGTGGCGCAGAGAGTTCTCAGTTTCAGCCCAAGTCCGACGTAAAAAAACTGTGCAAAGAACAAGACTGTATATGGACTATTAATACTAGGGTGACAAAACGTCCTCTTTTACCCGGACATGTCCTCTTTCTGGGTCCTAAACCATCTGTCCGCCTCTCTGTTTTGAATTAATTCCTTAAAATGTCCCAGAATTTCCCCTGAAAATTATTATTGTTTATATTATTTTTAGTTCCATAAGTGTAACATACGTTACGCATCAACTATTTAAAATGTTGTATAAGGCGCCACACTGGCATTACGCACAGTTACCAGTTTATATTAAAGCATTCTGTAATTTCTTTGATTGTTGCTCAGTTAGATCTAGTTGGCTCCTTTAGTCTTTATTAGATATTTTTAGTATAGCACTGGTTTTTATGTATGTAGGTGTTTTTCTTTTGCTCCCTGGTCCTGAGAAACATAATTCCACTGTATTTGTATGTTTATATGAATATGGTTGGAATGACAAATTAACAAACTTGAACTTCTGTAAAGTCCTTTGAGAAATGCTGGTGATAAAGGCCTGTATATATAAATGAACTTGAATTTGTATTGCATGTCACACTTAGTGAGTCTCTCCTCACTGAGCGCTCACATTGAGTACAATGCCAAGTTGTTAATTGTCTGTTGAGTCACTTCTTTTAGTGCAATACAATTTCAAAGAAACTTTCATGCTAATTTGATGAGCAATCGGAAACTGCTATGAAAGATCAGCTCTTCAGACCAGTGACGTGCGGTGAGGTTCATGGTTGGTGAGGCACTGACTCCTTTAGAGTCAGATTTACAAATATATAAACCCAAAAGGGTAGCTTATTCAATTGGCTACTGGTTATTTCATATCTCATCAGCATTCTTCACACACACACACACGTAAGGTACGTATTAAAGGTACGTAAAGATAAGAAAAAACGTTACAATTACAGCAGCGAGAGAAAGCGGATAGAGGGCATTTGCTCTGCACCCTCCGTGTGTTGGCCGTCGCAATTCTACAATTCATACAACACAAATGAGAGTATAGAGTGGTGTACAAAAACACAGATTTCAATTTTGACCTTTAGTGAAATATTCAGTTGTTTTTAAAAGCTTTTAATTCTGATACTTTAATCAATTTAATACAGATTGCTCAACGAAAAGCATGAAAAGAAAAACAAAATGTTTTATTTAAGGCCAAAATTTAGTTTTTAAATA
>OMOT01027412.1:0-16791 GCA_900312575.1 Acanthochaenus luetkenii | reverse complement strand
AGGCGGGTGCTGTCAGGACCGCTTCACACAGCTCACCAGCTCTCTACAGCAGGATCAATGGTCCAGACACCCTCTCTACGGCACAGAGCACACTCCCATTAGCACGTTGCCTTCCGGACACACTCCACTCCACTTAACCGGAGATAATACTCAACTGCCGGCGGTCCTCAGCACCAGGTCTCCCGCACGGGCCGCTCTACTTTTACGCCTGCACAAAGCCAGACCCAGATTCTTTGGTCTGCCGGAGCCAGGGCTGTGTCCTCTTAAGTCTACTTGATGTTGACCTCCAGCTATGTCTGTCTGCTGGTGGAATTCCCCAACACAGCCGTACAGACTGGAGCCTACAGACACTCTGACTGCAGACTACACCCGCCAATCACTCTGCTCTCAGACCACCAGCAGAAACAGACCACCTGCCATAATCCTTACTCGGGGCATAATCCTGCAGTGCCATGAGGAACTCGTTTGCAGGCCTGCAGACATATATTTTGCCATGTTCATGTTGCATTTGTCCCCGTTAGCTCTGCTTGTAAACATCCAGTCAACAGCACCACGTGGGTTTCTGCTCTTCCAGTTAATCAACCAACTCTGAACCGACAATAACAATAGGACACCGACAGCAGTGCAAACTACACACGTCACGTCACACTACACGTCAGATAACAAATATCTGCAATATATTATGTTGACGAAAACTGCAAAACCGCAGGATAGAAAAAGGCCTGAAAGATATGATGAACGTTTGATGAAGAACGACGATAAAGAGCTGCAAAGACAGTAGAGCGGTGGAATGGGATTCTAGTGGAGAGCAAAAGACGCAAAGGGCAACGGCAAAGCTGAGATCAAATGAGAGGATTGGCAGCTCACATGTCTGGTAGAATTACTTTGGGCCTTTTGTGTACCAACCACCTCTCAAATCATATAAGAACTGCTCTCTGAGGGTAACACACCCCACCAAGTGATGGCTAAGGGAGTGACAGGACAGGTGAGGACGTTTGTCATTGTGGTCGACAATCGTTTGAAAGGACCTTCACATACCAGACCAGACCAGACCAGACCAGACCAGACCACAGGACCCAGCTCTACAGCTAAATCAGACGAGATGGATGAGGAACAGACCACAGAGATATTTTAGCCTTCTGAGGGAGGAGAAAGGGGAAGGGGGTTGAGAGACTGTGTGGCAGACATACAGCGAGGGGAGGGAGAGGAGGGTTGTGCTCTTTGTCCGTAGGCAGATGGCTTCTTGTCTCTTAAAAAAAAGGAGCTTGGAAGAAAGGACACAAAAGGTGGTCAGACTACAAGCCCGGCTTTCTTTTCAATGGCCTGGTCTCTTTTATTCCCACCGAGATCTGTGAGCGCACAGCTGAGCGGACTCTGTTGCGAGCGCTCGGAATCATGGGAAAACGGCGCCAGTCTTTCTGTGGGCACTGACACAGTAAAGAACAGCAGGGCAGAACTATGCACATCCCAAACAAAAGAAACCCCAACAACAATCCACAGCAAGAAACATAGACTATCTGTGAAGGGTACAGTAGTGAGAGAATATTGTCCATTCTTTCCAAAATGGAAGTGAAAGCCCCTTTGTGAAATGGTTTTTTCAATAGGAACATTGAGAACGGATACCTCTTACTATATCTGAGGTTGAAAATAAATACTCGCTTCTGAAAAGTCTGCTATTGGAAAAGCGTGCTTACAATTTTAGCATTTCACAACTGAAAGGCTTGAATAGTGGTTGACTATTTGGGGGGAATGTTTACTGTAGGCAAAGCTCCAGGGAGAGGACAGGTAATTATCCTCGAAAACAAGACAATCATTTCTTCTTTAAAAAAATTCCAGGTTACGCAACCGGGCCAGCCAAATTGATGATACATTCATCACATTCCTGCATCCCGAGCCCCCGCTGAGATCAAACCGGTGTGGCGAGTGTGAAGGTGGCAGAGGTTTGGCCACCGAGGCACCTCCGGCGCACGCGACAAGGGGAGGCGCGTGAAAAGAAAAGGAAACACGGGAGGCTGTTATACGGGTTGGGTCGAGCACCTCTCACACCCTCTGGGAGAATTTGACTCATACAAGCCTTTGCACTCACGGGCAATGAGGAAGTAACAAACCTGACACCGAGTAAATACATGTGAATGTTGCCTATACAGTGAAGCAACTGTGCCTCTAATGCCCGAGGCTGTGGTTGTGTAATTGGTCAACATGAAGTTCTAAAAGAAACCACAGCTTCGGGCCTTTGGGCCTGGTCTCCACTTCTTAGACACATCATGTTAGAGAGGACAGAAGTACTGAACCCTAACCTTTTCTTTGGAACTGACTGGCAGGTGTTTCTCAAATACTGCCTGGCAAAGCCCGCTGTCATCACAGCGGTCACTGACTCAGATCCTCATGTATAATGCTTGCCAGTTGGAGTGAAGTCAGTTTTTACAAAAGCACATAGATGACTGGCAATCTGACATTTAACTAGAGTCATGCTTGCCACACGGAACTTACTGTAGTTTGCGGTCCATAAGATCCCAGCGTCGTTGCTGCAAGCAAACCGTGAACAACACCGATTGCCATTATTTCACAAAGCTTGGAACTGTGTTTTAAGCAAATGCAGGTTAGTCTGCATGTCTTGGGACACAAATGAGGGCAGGTCTCTGCTCCTAGGCCTCTCCCTAGAGGTTGTTAGTGGCATGTGAAGCACTAAGCCACGGACCACTGACCACGGGCCATTAGGTCCAAAAATGCCTGCATTAGTGGATTATTCAAGTCACAAAGACCGGATTGAAGACTGATGATGATAACACCGTGGTAACCGACGCTCCTGCTGACAGGCCATGTCTCTGTCACTGACTGTCTGTCAATCAGCTGACGTGTTGTAGACACAATATCCCCAAAGCAATACATATCTTCTGCAAGCTGAGAGACACATAAAGGCTGCAGCTTATGAATGAAGAAAAGACTAAGAAAAACATTAGCATCTATTAATAAATAGGAGCTATGTGAATCTAAATTCCAGCATCAGGCAAGAGAGAGAGAGAGAGGAAGCAAATGTAGTTTAGATTGCCACCTAGTGGAGGCATAGTTATGTTTCTTCCCCCAGACAGAAAACAGACACTACACGTTCCTCACTGGTAAATCATTCACAGATGATCGATCATTCAACAACAGCTCATGAGAACAAACGACTACAGTTTGTCTCACCGAAGATCAGTATCTGATACGCATGGCAGGCAGAGCAAAGTCCCAGTCCCCTTGGTCATCATTACCTTTCAGAGGAGGCAATGATGCATGGCAGAAGCGAACACGCCCAGGGGCTGCAGGAATAATGTACCTCGCTCTCACTCTCGGGAGAAACTCTCCTCTCCAGAATCCCTCTAATATTACTGCCGATATGAATGTTTCGTAATAGGGAAGTGGATCGAAATCATGTTAATATGTCAAAGGGCTAATACTATTTCACCTGTGACATCTGAATTTCCCCGAGGGGATCAATAAAGTGCAATCTAATGCATTTGAAGAGTTTTGATCCAAATGAGATATCCGGAATATGAAAAAAGCAACACCTACTCTTGTAAAATAATGAATAGTGTAAAAATTTGAAAACATATTTTGAAGGATAACTGAGGTCCTTAGCTGACAAAATGAATTTTAGTAATAAATTAAGTAATTAAAGTAATCATGGGGAAATTCTCTTTTTGCAGCAGCCCTGGAGCTGGTGGGGATTCAGTGTCTTGCTCAAGGACACTTCAGTAGGGTGGATGCTTGCCGACATGGGGGCTTGAACCCATGACCTCCAGCTGAGAGACAGACTCCCTACGCCACCACACTTAAGGTAAAAGCATCACTTGAATGTGTAGCCTCCTGGTGGACGTCAGAAGACTCACCCTGTCGTCCCTCTGGAAGGTGACTCTGCGTGGCTCAGTGCGTCCCCGGCTCAGCCTGTGCACCATCTTGTCCTTGAGCAGCGAGGTGTAACCCAGATGCTCATAGATGGGGTTGGTGGTCATTTTGGCGATGTACTCTGCTGCCTTGGTCTCGATGTAGAGAGTGATGAGGCCATCCGTCACCAGGTCATGGACCGACTCGAACCTCTTCTCCCCCACAAAGTGCTTCCCGTCATAGAATAATCTGTAGTTCAGGGTTTGGTGGCCAAACCTAGATTGGGACACATGGACATGGAGTGAGTGAGTGAGTACAAGCTAGAGACTAAAGGAGCAAGCGATTAGGCCTTTAAGGGAGTTTGTGCTGCATACTGATGGTGTTAGTACCTTAAGGCCAAGGTGTGTGTCCCTGGCTGTCTTTGGCTCTCTCTGATAAGGTAAGCACCCTCTGCTCCCCCCAGCAGCTCATCTGCAAATTCTCGAGAGATCATGCCGTGGAATCTGTGAAAAACGATACGGTCGGTGAAACTCCTCTATCTATTTAAATAACTCTCTCAACACACACACACACACACACATTTAAATTTGAGGCGTTAAGCTCATGCTTTTTATTCAGAGCATCCTATCAGAGCCCTCAAACACACGTGCAAATACATACACACCCATCCACCCACAAGTCTTAAACCCCCTAACCACATCTAATGACAAAACACACCCACTCACAGCACAGGCGTATTTGTGAAAAGGCATACAAATGATGACAATAATTAAGTTACACTCACTCTCTGCCGTAGTATTTGGGTCTGCTCTCCATCTGTAAACCGGAGAAGACATATTGGCTGGAGCGATGTGATATGAAAGCCCACTTAAATGGCTTTGTCAATTGTTCTGACAGCCCGTGTGAAAGATAAAGGACTCTACACCACAGGACAGATTATCTCTGTCAGCTACCAAACCACAAAGCCGACCCGCAGAGTGTGGAGGTGGATTAGAGGCAGCGCAGGAAAATAGCTGGTGATCGATGGCCAGCTGCAAGGTTTTAATATTTAGAGTGTTACTGTGTCACGCTGGGGTGTATAGTGTCTCTGCACAGTGCATGGGCAAAAATACAAACTCTTTCTATTATGTACTGGATATGGTCAAAATAAAGGAAACGCCAGCATAAAGACATCCCTCGGTGCTGGTGGCTCTATAATGATATGGGGCGCTTCGTCTGGCATGGCTTTGGCCCAGTCATCTTCTAAAGGGCATTGTCAATGCTAAACACTACTAAAATAATCATTTGATGACATTATCCCAGACCCTCTATCTACAGTTGTGGTGAAACGTTTACATACACTTATAAAAAAACATGTGTGTCATGGCAGTCTTGAGTTTCCAATCATTTCTACAACTGTTATTTTTCTGTGACGGAATGATCCTCCTTACTGTCCAAAAAGTGGAAATGCTAAAAAAAATAAAAAATCATGAGGACTTTACAGTATGTTTGTGTCTTTCATTTTGACCATACACGTTGGCCTACTGCACAACTATTTACAAATGTACTGACCTCCTGAGGACACGTGATCCTCTTGGGCCTCGGGGCCTCCTGCTGTAGCTGGTACACTGTTGGAGAAATACATGGACGTTAATTGGGCTCTTCTGTTCTGTATGAGTCATGTACACAGCTCCATGCAAACTCTAAACATGTCAGTGACATACATGTTGTAGTTTCATTACCAAAATAATATGCTCAGTACACAATTAAGAAGAGGAAGTAATGATGCTGTGCAGGGGTCACACACAGGACACTGCTGGACACACACTATATCTCCACCTCATTGCTTAATCTCCTTATGTCCGGTTTCTGACATTACCCTGCCAAGGTACAACAGGGGCCATTAGCTTAGATATGCATGGCTAACCACTTTGTGGTTTACATGACAGGAGACCATGTATCTGGAATCCCTCTGTGTGAATGGGGACATATTTCACAACGGCGGGCCTGTTCTATGATACTTACAGTACACATTATTCCTTTTGACTGGAACACAGGGATACACACACTGACACATGCGGCGCAACCAAGCTTATATGGATTCGGCATACTTAGTGTTGGGAGAACTCAAAGTAAATCAGTGAAACAGGAATTTGCAGCATGCAGAAAAATCACCACAATAACCTCAGCCACTGCCAGCCTCACATAATTATTATATTAGAATCAGTGATTAAATAGAAGAGAAAAGACAACACACTTCTGTTTCAATGTGGCACTGTTTCAATCCTGAATTGGATCTCTGTCAGGCCAAATAAACATTGTACTTCCCTGTGTGTACAGTATATACTGCACCAATTCAGGATGGGAATACAGTATCACCACAACAGTGCAATCAGCAGCTGTGTGTGGTTTTCTTTTACATTTCATGTGTTATCCTCCCGGCATCTAGAACTGGAGTAATTACTCTATCGTTTGACAAACTGGGCATATTGCCTTGAAACAGTCTCTATATACAAATCCTGGATTATTAATAGGATAACATATGGAATAATCTTTATGGATTTATTATGTATCCCTCCTTGATACTTCTTTCTAAGAAAGTTGGCGGTTCATGACCCTGTGGATGAGGATGGAAGACTACAAAGGGAGTGTCATCGATACCAATAACTGGGCACGGGACACCACTGATGCATTTCCTATCGTGTGGTACCACAGCACAGAAATGGCTGTGTGTGGCTGAGCTAACGTCTTAACCACAGCAGATTCTCCATTTTGTCAGGGTGACATAAGTCAACCAGCAAGACCTGGACATCTTCCATTCCCATGACATAGTGAGCTCTAAAAATGCCTGTCAAGAGACCAGTCAGGACTCGTTGGAGACATCAGAGAGCCAGCATTATTGGAAGATGATGCAATAAAACCATATAATTAAGCTAAAAACATACACAAAAGCTATACAAATGTAAAACGGGTATTAGTGGAGTAACCAGTCAAAACACAGACACACACTGTTACTGTTTTCGCTCAACTAGCTCTTCAGTATGAATGATTTGTGCTCTGCTCCAACATCTCTAGCAGATGCAACGCATATAGTCTGAGGAGTCAAACCACTTCCTCCCTTGTGACATAGCAATCTATAATGAGATGGGTGTTCTGAAGCGCAGCCTCTTCACAGGTAGAAATATTTTTTCCCGGCTGATGGTAACCTATTTTCCTCAGAGATCTGGAATTTGCTGCTTTGTGTACGTGTATGTGTGTGTGTGTGTGTGTGTGTACCTTTTGTGCTTGTGTGTGCGTAGCATTAGCCTTTCAGTACCTGCAGCATATCGAATTGTATCCTGTACTACAAAATTAAATTCGTCCATGTATAGAAAAAATGCATCTATGTTATTTAATCACACAAATGCTCCTTTATTTTGACAAGCACACTACAGGCCAAAGTCAGGGTTAGACATTCCTAATCAGCAAATACAATTGAATTGGTACTTACAGTAAGACTTCCATATGGGCGGCTGGTAGTCCTCAGGGTCTGAAAACCACATAACAACAAAGCACATTTCTATTACGAACTGCAGTGTTAATAGACTGTGCCCCGTTTTCTCTAATTAAAATCTCCATTTCTATTCCCTTCCCTGTGGATTGGCTATGACCCCCTTCACCATGGTTATGTCAATGTTGCTTATTTCCCTGTTATAATTATGCATAGGGCTTCACACTGTGCAGCTGCCTCTTGAGATGCACCAGTGAATACACTTTGAATCAGTGCCCCTGCTTCAAGGACAATCAATACAGATGTCCGCTTGTTTCACTTACCATCGTGTTGGCACAGATCTATATTACCCAATATTTTATTGCTATTTTCCCTTTAAGCATACATCTATATTCGGAGTGTTAATTGATAAGAATACGAACACAGCAAATCAAATTAAGGAAAGAAATTACAATTTCCATCTCAACACCCATGGGATGATTTTCCTCAGGAAGAATTGGGTTTTATGATTGCACTGTCGATGTCTGATTAGGTTATTGTGATTGCATTCCTGGAATATGTCTTGTGATGGAGTATCTAAAGATATCTTATGAGTAGAACCTATTCAGTCATTCAGTCTAAATCTGGCATCGTGCTCACAGCTCATCATGTGGTAGAACCATTACTTCATATTTTAAACTGATGATGTAATCATCATAATAATAATGTTCATTTATCATGTTACAACTCAAAATTATATTTGAGTTGACATTATTACAGTATAATATTATTATTACGCCATCAGTTAAAAATGTTACAGCCCTTATGAAGTAATAATCCCCTCCTATTGTTGGTTAATGTAATGCTGTGATGTTATTAAATTATCCATCAATTTATTACACAACAGGTTTTACAACAATGTTGACCCATTTAGAGAAACATTTTTGCACTGGGTTGGAAGGACCAAATGCTTATGAACAGTGGTCAGTGGTACAACTATCACATAGGCAACATATTTTACAAGCCAAATCCACTAAATATCTACTATACAGTAAGTGCATATGCTTCCTCTGTGTTTCAGAGGCTTAGCGTAATATAATCAAGGTAAAGGCCATGGATTGTGTTCCCAATGGATCACAGTTAAGTACTTTATTGGTCACACGGTAAAATTACAGCACTCCCATATATCTCTCTGCCAGACGACTCAACTGAGAGGTAGGGCTATCGGCTGCGTGAACAATGAATCACATTGGTCCAGAGGATACACGGCCTTCATTTAAAACATTCCGGTCCATTCATCAGCAGATCAGCACCACACCCCGCTGTCCGGAGGGACTGCATGCAACCCGGGGCAAAGCACACCTGAGGGGGGAAGGGATTCAGGGGATGAAAACCTATGGGCGGCGGGCACTTGTTGGATGTGGGCAGCGGGAGATACTGAATGCGATACACTGAATGTGACTCACACATGGCATGAGTGCTAAAGCCTCGTTCGTTTGGTGACTGCGGTGCCGGTCTCTATAGAGTCCTGTCCTATTTCAGTCTGTCTGACTGACAGCACACAGTATATGAACATGCTGCTTTCTCTGCTCACTGGCAGAGGACCAAGAGCTTGACAGGAGGCTGATCGCAAAATCATCAAGCAAACATACCAATAGTTAATAATTACTTGTCTTCATGAAGGTACAGATACTTCAGCAAGAGTAGTTGCATTTATTACAGAGCAAAAATTGTATATGATCGAATACTGAATAATTATGTAAATGACCGATAAAAAAAAAAGACAATGGACATGTGTAATAGCTCAATTGAGAAGGGGAAGGGCAAATGTTCTTACTGTAATGGAACCACTCCAGAGAAAGTCTGTCTTCACATACGATTGATTAGCCTTCAGGCTCCATTTGCTGATGTGTGGCCAAACTGCCTCGCAAAATGTATTGTCCTCAGAAACACTTTGATAAGCTTTGTCATTGCACCCCTGCACTGGCAACAATCCGAATGATTTACTCTACTGCGGCTTGTTTAAAGAATGTGATTTCATCTGGTTGACTGCCAAATATTCTCCTTTCAATCTGATTTTATTTAAATAACTAATGCCGTCTCAGTCTGGAATTCTGTCGTTGGGGTGGTTCTGATGCAAATACTGGCACACACTTGTACAAACATACACACACATACTGTACATGCAAATACATTACATGGGGGGTAGGGCTCGATAAGCCTTGGCTTCTTCTTACCCCTTTTCGAGCAAACATAAAGGATCTTTTATTTATTTATTTATTTTATTATGCATTTGTAATTAGTTTGTTGTTTTATTCTTGTATTTTGCTGTTGTAGTTGTTTTTTAAAATGTTTTTTATCCTATTATTGTTCAAAATAAACATACTTCAATTCAATTCAATTGAGCTACACCATGCCTACCCCCTCACCACCAAACACGTGCACACATGCAAACACGTATGCACACACACGCACACACAGGCGCAGACACACACACACACAAAAACATCAAAAAGAATCTAGTTTATGCGATGTATGTTGATCAGGGGGAATTTTAAATTCTGGAACAGCTGGAGGGCTCTTCCCCCAAAGAGACAGCTATTAATTGTGTTGCCCTCCATTACTCACTAGTCAGAGGCATTCAATAAAATAATTACCGGCAGGTGTTTGCTTATGTGACAAAGAGAATATGTGATGAATAAAGATCTTAGACTTTATCCCTTGAGATAACGTCTGCTCAAGAGTCTGTGCACACAAAAATCTAGCACTTGAACAATTACTTGTGAGGAGGTAGTAATGGATGCATGGCTGACAATAGCTCAACAAATGATATGCATGACCTACACATAATTATGCCTGCAATAAAATGTTATATATAATTTCATTTTTAATGAAAGACGGCAGATGCTACTAGAGAACTTATACAGTTGGATCCACACAGCACATGCTTTGAAAGACAGCCCATATGACATGGGCTCCTATCCATATGGAGAGCTAGACCAAACAGGACCCTATGAAAACACACAGGAACAAGTTCACACACACACACAGATACAACTTCCAGAGTTCCATTCTGAAATGAAATATCCAGTGTTTTTGTGGTTTATGTCCCATCTATTAGAAACAATGCATTGCATCTTCCACAACAATATGACCTCAGAGTATTTGTAATGTGGACTTTGGTGTACCACAAGGCTCTGTTCTGGGCCCATTGCTATTCTGTATGTACATGCTACCTCTCTGTGAAATCATCTGTAAATCTGGTATTCATTTTCATTGCTATGTTGATAACACTCAACTTTATATGCCTGTTAAACGGAATGAGATATTACTAAAACTGTTTTTTCATCTTCGTAATATCACTGAAATTCTACCAATATTAACAATGCAGACACAGAAACCTTAGTACATGCTTTTTTTATTATTCCCCTGTTATATCTAATGCTAGCATCAAAAATATTCAGCTCATAGGCAACAAAACGACCACGTAATGCCTATCTTGTCCTTCTTACACCGCCTCCCCATCATGCTGCCACGCACCCTCTAATCGCAAGACGTTGGCTACTTATCTATTCCAGCAGTCAAAAATAAATTGTTCGATATACAGTAGAGGCTTAAAAGCTATATATTTTCACTATCATTTGGCCAACCTTAGCTTGCACAATACCTGGGAGTGACTCAGTCTCTTCATAAAGTGGCTTAAGGTTAGTCTAGTTAGTTAGCACTAGTTCAGATTCCTGCCAATGGGAATTTAGTCAGAGAGTCCTGTTTTCCCGGTCTATGTGCAGCTGTTCATTCATGTTGGTGCCTGTCTGTATGTCTGCGTAGGAGTAAGGAAATTAGTTTGTCTCCTGTGTGTATGGGCACGTCTCCTATCTATTTCCATTTCAGGTTGTGACTGCAGCTGGGAGGTATTCGCATCCTTTGTACGCAGAATGTCCCTGCCCCTGTCTCTGTGGCCGGGTGTCATTCCTATGATGACCTTGATCATGACAATGACGATGGTGACCAAGTTGGCATCGAAGCCCCGAACCAGATCAGGACATTTCAACCAAGCCTTCTTATTGTATTTATACTGTGTATTTTGTTTATATTCTGTTGTGTTATCAACATTTTAAACTTTGATTAATGTCTATGCAAATAAACTTGACCATTTGAAAAACTTGAAAAAGCGACCTACATGTCATACCGTTGGCGGAGGCAGCCATGCAAGGTACCAACCTGCTCAACGGGAGCAATTTTGGGGTTAGGTGTCTTGCTCAAGGACACTACGACAGATTATTTCTTTTTTCCCCCGGGAGGAGCTGGACTCGAACTGCCGACCTTGCAGTTGCAGGGTGGGAACTCTACCTCCTGAGCTACTGCCGCCCCAGTAACACTTTTACTCATTGTATCATTCCTATTTAATGATGAACTATAGTGATTTTTTCTCTCCAAAATGAAGACCAAGCATTTTGTAAAAGAACTCGACGAGTGTACACACAGCCATGCACACACGCACACCCTCACACAAAGAAACACACGCATGCACGCATGCGCGCGCACACACACACCATCATGTCAAAGGGATGCAGCAGCGCTCCTGCAGGGAGACCATCTGTGTATTACACTGGTCCAAAACAAGCATTTCAACACTTAGTCTTCCATGGCCCAGATAATATGCGACAGGTATGAGAGTGCCTCTGTGAGTGGTGTTTGTTTGTGCACTATTGGGCTGGAGACCCTTAGGGCAGCTGGTTAACAAGACCTGTAGGTTAGTTTAGAGGAGGGAAAACACTATTTAGTACTCTGATTCTGATCTTGCCCGGTGGCTGCCACTGAGAGAACCCGTTCTTGTAATTAATAATGGATAGACTACTGGCATGTGCACAACCAGCACTGGTTACTTGGGGGACAAACTTACCCCCTCTCTGTTGCTGTAAAACGCTCTTATTATTTCAGCAAGTCACTCAGTATACATGTCACTAATCAACTTCTAAATGATTCACATTGGAAAGGAACGCAAATAGAGGTAGAGCTAATAAATGCTGCCAAGGATTTGGTGAGGAACAACAGCATTAGCTAGAAACACGTGTAGGATCCTGCTGAGGAACAGAGTGTCTCTCTCACATTGCAACACTGTAATACATGGCTGTAATTCTGACTCCCTGTCCAATTTAGTCATTTCAGGCCTAGGGCAGAAGACGTACTTTCATGCTCTATCCCTCAATTCATTTTCAAAGCTTTATTTCCAGGAGCTGTCTGGTGAATTGTGTACTGGTACAGTTCATGCTTCTATGCCCACTCGTGCCAAGAATGTGTATGATCTAGAAGAATAGCAACAAATTATCTTTCCAGGGAAAGGAAACGATTGCAACATATATGTTGCACTTTCCCTTTCCTTTCTATTTATCTATTTTTTCAGTTAGTGCATAGAATATAGTGTTATATCAATTATTTTCCTCTATCTCCTGGGTAATACGGTTGTAGCTACTATATATTTATGGACTATGTGTATGTATAGTGTAGTGTGTGCACAACACAAGCTGATTTATGAAATGGTTTGCTTACATACTGCTGCTCCCTTTTGTAAAATATTGTTGCAAGGAGTACAGGAAATAAATCAGTATGTGCTTCCATAGTGCAATTAGCATTACCACTCGGATAGATCACAACTACTACTACAACGTTGCCATCAATGACACTGTGATTATAACTTGGATGCACTTTATCTGCACAATCTTCCCGCCAGATACTTCACAATGAACAGCCTCAAAACAAGACTGCTAGATAGACTTATCTTTAGAAGCATATGGCAATACAGAGAGCATTTTGTTAGCAGCTGGAGCAGAGGGACTAATATGGAGCAGAATTTGAGCACAGATTAATTTTTTAGTCACATGCCTCATAGGCAAGATTATTCAAATGTTGTTTCTGACCGCCAAAACTCTCTGCATGAAAATAATGATACCCTCGTGACAACCACTCTATCCCTGGCAGCGGCACAGCTTGTAACCACTGATAATTATATCGAGAGCCCAACAGTAATGACAACCCTCCACGCCACAGAAAGAAAAGACTTTCCTCTTAAAGCAGCGGTGGTCAAACAGTAAATCCACTGCTTTCGGCAACACACACATGAGATAATGCTTCGTGAAGCATGCGGTTTCCACGGGCTATATCAGCTTGGAATGATTGTCTGTCGCTCCCATTGGGCAGTACCTTGGGAAATGTGATTCCGGCTGTGTGGTGCGGTTGGGCTGCAGAGAAAATAAAATAAACACTGCCTATGTCCTCACCATGTGATAAACATACTGTACGTATAACATTACCACATGCATACATTCGTGAATGCAGTGTTCTATTTTTATTTGTAATTTGTTGTTTAGGTGGGGAATATGCCACTATGCATTTTCAGAAGGTGACTGTCGAATGTAGAATACAGTAATATTGAGTGGAACCTGCAAACTTAGACCTAAGTGTAAGTTAAATAGCCTCCCACTTCTCACACACATACACCTCTCTATGGCTGTTGGTGGGGCTTCCACATCAAACAGCACTGTGATAGTGGAGTTTGTACTTTATACTCTGGCAAACGTGAGTAACACACTTTATCAACACAGACTAGCATATACTGAACCTGCTGTTTCATTCTGGGTTTGTTTGAACAGCTGCAACCCCATTTTCAGTTCACATTCTGAGGAAACTGTACCCGGAAATGTAGGAAAATATATAATAGGTGCTACTCACATTTTCACAATAACCCATTATTGTCAAATGGAATTGTAAGTGTTGTGCATAGTGTAGCAGTATGCTACTGTATTATGTCACTAGACCATCAAATATTAGGATTAGATAGAAGTATTTTCAAAATGTCCGATAAAGTCTGGGGCTGCATTACGGAAAATGGTAGACTACAGGCCAAAGAGTATCCTTGAAGCCAGCCAACATGGGAATTACGGAGCTGATTGGCAATCCAATGGTAATATCCAAACCAAACCTCGCGCAGGCTGCATCTCACAACCTAGTAATCCCTCCACCCACGAAATGCGTTCACTCCCTCTAACATTTCCACCGCTGCATCCACATGCAATGTAGGGTCGATGCTTCTCACTTATTCGTTTGATCATGAGTCATTGAAAGCTGCTTGAATAATATGTTTTGCTAAATGCTCACTGGACAACGTGTGAGACGCAGATGAAGAAGAGGGAGAAGAAGAAGAAGAAGAAAAGGGGACACATGAGGAGTAGTCCCAGTCCTGGTGCATGTGTTGTTTATGGGGAGCACATGTTGGGCCGATGGCTATATGGTACAAAGTGGCAAGATAATGAGAAAAGTTGGATTCATGACAAGCCAAATCCAGGCGCTTACACAGATAAGACAAACAATTACACTATTGAAAAGGGAATAAATAATAACAATAATAAATAATAATAAAAAATGTACAAAATAAATTAAATGAAAAAGTAACAATTATACATTTATAAAATTAAACAATACATTTAAAAATATATATATAAATACAATAATGTTTAAATTTGACCAAATATCAAAAATAACAAACGTCATTATTTTATTTCTTTACAAAATTAACAACATTTTTTTTTAAATATGACACAAATTAAAAAATACAAACAATTGTGCAGCTTATCTGAACTCTTACCAGAGGAGACGGATGAACCTGAGAGGCTCGAGTTACTGGACGCTGCCATCCTACTCGGTTTTACGGCTCGGTTCCTCCCGTGTGGTCAAGGTGCGCTCACAGCGGCTCGTCCCCGGGCGGAGCTTCCATGTCACTCGCGTCCCTCTCTGCTTCACCTTCAGACCAACTGTGCCGGTGACTAGTCCATGTCTCGTTTCGTCTCGACAACCACGGCCCGTGTGTCTCGGGCTTCTCCGCCCCTCCGCCCCTCGCTTCCCTGTGCGCCGTTCAGCAGCCCCGAGCTGCCGCATATAGGTGCCGTCTACCGCCACTTGGCAGGGTAAAAATAGCCAGGCAACCCACAGGAACACTACGGTGCACTTCTGCCCGGGTTCCGTGGGCGCGTTTCTCCGAGACGTCTCCTCATACAGGCGCCACACGGACCAGTACGGGTCTAGATTGTGACTTCGGCTGTGGTATGGTGTCCATGTGCCACCTTACGGGTTGTAATAAACACGCCACACCGCAGCGGGGACGCGCCTTCTCTTAAAGTGGAAGTTTGGAGGCAGGCGCGGGTTCCCAAACGAGGGTACGGGGACCCACTGTGGTCTTGGGAGCGGGGGGGTCCAGGGAGTCCCGTACTGGACAGTTCCAGTCATGTGCCGTCTCACCAGAGCAGCCTTTCAAACAATACCACAAACAACTCTACTTGGGGTCCTTGACTTGAACACGTTTGGGCTACAAGTGATATAGAAGGAACTGTGTACAAATATTGGTAACCTACATTGCCAAGCAGTCTAAACCTAATAACATGCTACATGCCTACATCTTCTACATGTGATAAGAATAAGAAAACGTCACTAGTGTTATAATAATATCAAGCAAACTAGTCCAACTGCTGTAGGCACAATGTGTATAATATACTCACCTGTAATCCTCTTGAGTCTAGAACACTGATCCTCACGTGTCACGTGTAAATATAGCAGACTTCTGCACCACCAGGCGAAAGCAGCTTCATGCTGAGTAGGTTGCTGATGATGCAGATCTTTTGTGGTTAAAAAGTATCTGACTACACGAAAAGGTAAATGCACAACAACAGGATTGTACCCAGACGTGCAAAGGGTGTTTCTGTCTTGTGTTGCCTTCAAGTGCTCCTCGTAAGCTCCTACATCCGACCTCGGAAGTCGGAAATACAAGTTGTCACACAATCCTTTTTGGCCGGAAATAATAACACAATGGATAACGAAAGCTGTTTTTTTGCTGGCTGATGTTTTACTTTGAGCATCAAGCAGCACAGTGTTGCTTTGTGCTACGGTGGCAGAATGAAGAGGAGAAAATCCAGGCCAGGCATGTCGGGTCATGGAGGTAGCAGCTCCAGCAGGGCCCCCAAACTTCCCTTTCCCTGGCCACATGAACCAGCTCTGACTGGGGGATCCCAAGGCATTCCCAGGCCAGCGTGGAGATATAATCCCTCCACCTAGTCCTCGGTCTGCCCCGTGGTCTCCACCTAGTCCTCGGTCTGCCCCGTGGTCTCCTCCCAGCTGGACGTGCCTGGAAAACCTCCCTAGGGAGGCGACCAGGTGGCGTCCTTACAAGATGCCCGAACCACCTCAACTGGCTCTTTTCGACGCAAAGGAGCAGCGTCTCTACTCCGAGTCTCTCACGGATGACTGAGCTTCTCACCTCGTCCCTAAGGGAGATGCCAGCCGCCCTCCTGAGAAAACTCATCTCGGCCGCTTGCATCCGCGATCTCGTTCTTTCGGTCATGACCCACCCTTCAGCCATAGGTCTGATCGAGAGCTTTGCCTTCTGGCTCAGCTCTCTTTTCCTCACAACGGTGCGGTAAAGAGAGCACAAT
>OMOT01027407.1:0-12004 GCA_900312575.1 Acanthochaenus luetkenii | reverse complement strand
CAGCTCCTCTTCCAGGTCCCTACAGCACGTTTCCACCTGTGAGCGGGCCTGTTTTTCCCGCTCCAGGTCCTCCTGAAGTCCGGAGATCCGCGCTGCCTGCTCCTCTTCCAGGTCCATGCAGCGAGTTTCCACCTGTGAGTGGGCCTGTTTTCCCCGCTCCAGGTCCTCCTGAAGGCCGGAGATCTGCGCCTCCTGCTCCCTGGCAAGCTGCCTCGTCTCCTCTCTGACCGACGCCAGCTCCCGGGTGAGGGTGCACACCTGCCCCTGCTGTACCGGCAGCTGGGCGGTGAGCTGCAGTTTCTCCTGACCCTAATCCGCCACGAGTCTCTCCACTGAAGCCTTCAGGTTGGCGAGTTCACTCCCTCTCTTCTTCCGGTCTTGTTCCGCCTCGGTCTGGAGACGGGCGCTCTCCACAGCCAGGGATTGGCTCCTCCTCTACGATCCTCTCCGGTCGCTGCCCCACCACCACGTTGTCTTTGGGGACTTCTTGAACCCCGGCCAGACCAGCTTTGGTCTGGGGTCGGGGGTTGCTTCCGTTTGCTGGCCCATTTGACTCCGCCCGCGGGAGTTCAAGACGACGTGCCGGGTGCTCCATGGCCTGGACACAGTCTGCGCAGCTCCTCCCCTTTTCATTGCTCCTGCGCCAGCTCTCGTTTGTTGGCCGCCTGTTGCTGCTAGCTAGCGACCACCATCTGCCGCCAGCGCTCTCCGGTCCGCGTCTTCCATTCTTTGTCTCCGTTGCCGGCCTCATTATCTCCGATGGATGCTGCACTACTCCCCATTCCTGCTTTGTTGATGTTGGCTTACGTTATATTGAAACTGATACTTTGTTTGTAAGTGACAATGTTATATTTGATCCCCTACCAGCTTTACGTTTTATTAAGCAACTTGCCACCAAGCTAAACACGTTTCAACCTTCTTGTATTACCCTGACTTGAGCCAGCAAGGATGTATGGTGATCTCAGTAGATGCTGTGGCAAGATGGATGTGTTTGTGTCTTCAACTTTTCGTCGGCATGTTTTCAAATTGGATATCAAACACTGTGGTCATTTTTGAGGCATCCAAAACACACTGCTGATTTAAGGCGCTTTTTGGGTGGACATAATGCTAGGATGTCGTCTCCTCTCTGTTAGCTAATGCAGCCCCCATACAAACTATGTGATTCACTCGCGTGTTTTGACAGGCGCAGTCTCATGTGAACGTGCGTCTGCATTCAAGAGCAAGGAACCGTTTAAACAGAGATACCGTAGCTTATAAAATATGTACGGTTATAAAACCGTGCCATTTTAAAGTGCGGTTAATAGTGACATTGGTTAAATCGCTTCATCCCCACTCCAGTCAGTAAAGAGTTAACACATTAGCATTAACCGCATGAATGTCATCCACACACCGAATGATAATGTGACAATTATATCATCCCTAGTTAAAGAAATAATTAAAAAGGTAAGCGAGTTTGAGTGAATCCAGTAACGACAGTAGAGCAATTACGCATAAATGGTATGTCTGTGTCATGGCACATTCAAATATGTTAGTGCAACATGCAATGGAACCAGATCACTGGCGTCACACATTAAATTACACTACGTGTCAGGCTACAAATTACTGTAGAAGAGAGACACAACTACAAAAAGTATATTCCAGACATGCTACCCCACATAAACCCCTATGCATTTCATTCAGGCTACTTTGACCAGGTTTGAACAAAGAATATATGTAACTTGGTATATCATGTATACAGCCAACTCTTATACAAGTTCAGAGTATGGCCTTACGTTTCAGAGCAAATATCATATGATTATACTGTAAAGTGAACATGATAAGCGGCTCTCGATCCTGGTCATCGGGACCAGGATTCGTTTGTTGCTTCTGATTTGTTAAAATGCGAATTAAAAAAAGCAGCCGATGTCGTGCTGGATGTGCACTGCGTTCGTTTCAGGCGATCCTGTAGACGAATAGCACTCGAAACCGATGTAAATGCTGCATCTGTGAATGGTTGACGTGTCCTGTAATGGATGGGACACACGGCTACCAACGTCTAACGTTAGCTAGCGCGGACTGGTTTCCCTCCCGTTTGGGATCCCGCCATGCTTTACGGGCGGACTCGAGAGAGCTGTCGTTTCGCCAGAAAGGAGCCTGGCACGTCGGTGTTCCACTAGACACGAAGCGGCCCGTTTCGTTAGCTCAAATAACACATCGCGGCACACGCCCAATTCCAACTGTAGTTGGCGTTAGTTAGCTTACACAAGTCGGACGCTAGTAGCTTAGCATGCTAGACAAACTCACCACACTGGACGCCCGTGTCACGTTTATCGGAAGCGTTGCTCGGCCCCGGGTCGGCTTCACTTTCGCTCGTGTTGGCGGTCGGTTGGTTGCTCGCGTTCTCAAATTCGTTGCATTTCGATTTCAGGTCCTCGTTCTCCTTCTTGATTCTGGATATTTCTGCCTTTAGCTCGTCGACCATAGTTTCGAAAAGTTTCGTTGTCTCCGCGATTGCACTCTTGAGCATGCTGTCCATTACGTTGGCGTACCGCGTCTGAAAATCGTCCCCCGACATGGTGACGTTCGTTTATCCCGCGCTCGCGTCCTGGAATAAGTCGATGTTTGATGTTCGTTTCGTGCGAAGCTACTTAAAGCAAGGAACTGGTACATTTGTCAACATGGCTTCTCCCCTTTGACGCGATTCTCCTCAGGTTCTCCTTTATGTGACGCACTACTGTGTTGGAGGAAGGAGGTGTACATACATCCGGTGTTCCGGTCAGGCCGTATAACGTTTGGTTTTTATTAGCTCTAGCCGATCAATCGATAAATGGTTTTTTTCGTGGTGGTGCTTTTAGTTTCACGGGTCACTTTTGCACGTTTGTTACGTTATATATAATACTAGGAAGCCATAGCAAGCCACAAGGTGACTGAAGATTGTCCAAGCTCACGGCCCGTATTTTAAATACCGGAAGTGAGCGTGTTTACGGAATCAAGAGGAAACGCTTGTGTTCAACGGAACAATTCGTAGATTACAGCGAATCTTTTGTCTCTCTTCGTTGGGTAATACACCTTTCTAGTGAGAATCGACTATATAAAACTTGGCCCATATATTCTGCGTGGTACTTATATATCCCCCGACCATACTCGGACGGTGACGTTAGCTAGCTAATTATACACCAAAAACTAGGTTATGGTTAGCTAGCTAGTTAGCTACCGTTAAGGAGCGACTTTGCTATTTCACAAACGCTAGCTTCGGCCTGGGTGCTGTCGATGCGAGTAAATGTGGACCAACCAATCTCATTCTACAACGTCGCTTACATTGACAACTAAGATAATACAAACTAAGAGACCGACGTTAGTTGGATCCGTCAAATGTCCCTCGTTTGCACGTTGAACGCTGTTTTAGCTATTGCGTAAGTTAACGGTGCGTCTGAAACTAGGAGCCGGTCCAGCGCTCAACACGTCGCTGCCATGATGTCCGAGGCCATCGTAACGTTTCAGTCCCAACTTTCTGGCGTAATGGAGACGGTCTTCAAGGCCGCCATGTACGAGATCACCCGGCTGGTGGAAGACAGCTTCTTGGAAGAGGCGACGCGGAGCCGCGAGCAGGTCGAGTCCCTGAAGAGGCGGCTGAAGTGGTCGGAGAGTCGACGCAAGGAAAGAGACGGAGACCGGAGGGGGAGATGTGCGGACTGCGGAAGAGTAGGGGTGTCTAGCGAAGAGAAAGCCAGGGCGATACAGATGGGTGAGTCTGAGAATGGGTTCTGTGTTTTGGGGATACCGCACTTTACTAATGGAATCTACACAAGGAGATCTTTATAGGTTCCTTGGTCTTACGCGTCTCTATTCAGCTTTTCTTAAAACCCCCAAGGCTTTTATTTAGCCATACGAATCCACCCAATTCCATAACAACACCCTTTTACCTGTGTTTCCACTACAGACAAGGGTTTGAAACAGGAGAGCGTCCTGGAAGAAGAGATTAACAGCTGTCGGGGCGTTGCCGGAAAGACACCCAGTCATGAGCTGGAAGAAGACGAACCAGAGGCCCACAGTTCCATGAAGGCACCGCAGGTAGAAGACCACCAATGACACTTTCTGAGCTTCGGTTATTTAGGTTGCTATGGCGGAAGTATGTGGTAAACCGGTGGACATTTTTACACACTCATCAGGAGTCAAGTAATGCTCCGACTGTCACTCTTTTGTCTGTTCGACTTTATGTCTGTCTAACATGAGTGGAACCTTTCCTTTTGTGTCCACCCGATGCCTGATTTTAGACCAAAACCCTTGGCATCATGGTAAATGAAACATGTCTGCCAATCTTAAGGCTGTTTTATGGTTACAAGACAAGTGTCGACAGGTGTCTTGTGAAAGGTGTCGGGACATTTATGCTCAAAGAAAGTATTGGGAGACGTCTGTGGCACCAGTTGTCAATGGTCATCTCCACTGTAAACTTCTGGACGGTTTGTTTGTGTTTTGGGAAAATGGCTGCTGGATACTGTGATATGTTTGATTTGAAAGGAGGAGGACATTTTAATTGTACTTTTATTGTGAAGGAGACAGAAGAGAAACATATTGTGGTCTGTATACCAGGAAAAACCGGACTAGGGAGGAACAAGGCGAATATCTCCTAGTTAGACAGCACTTTTGATATTTTCGGATGTCCGCAAATCGTTTTGATGACCTCATACATCGGATCACACCATATATTGGTCCAGCCAACCAATGAATATGTAAGACAATCAATGACGGCGTCTGCAACCTTACAATTGTCGACAGGTACAAGACACTGTCGGAAGACACATACTTTTGACATTTTTGTCATCAGACACTATCGACAAGACACTTGTCTTATAACCATAAAACAGCCTTTATGGTTTCCTTTGAAGTGAGTAGAGTTTGACTGACCAAATTACTTGTTTCTCTCTATCTGTCTGTCTTGTCAGTCCCCAGATGTAGGAAGTGAAAAGCTGGATAGACTACTAAAGGAGGAGGCCCTCCACATCACACCAGATAGCATTGAGCCCCAAGAAAGATGGGAAGTCCATTTGGATGGTCAGTTTCTCCTAGATACAAATTATAATTTTCACAATGAATATTCAGCATCTGAAAATCGTGTTAATTAACAGTCAAAATGGTTGTTACCGCTAAGTACATACTATTTGACTACCATTAGTATTATTTTATAAGCTAATGATAAATAAGATTATGCACATTCTTAAAACTGGCTTGAAAGTCACTTTCGATCAGCCGATCAGTACATGATTGCATTATGTTCATTGTGTTTACTGTGTCATTGTAGTCCCTGTAGTTGTAACTGTTTGAAAATCTTGTTCTCCTCTCATGGGCAGGAGCAGAGGGGTCAGATCTGTCTGGGCCCAGTAAAAGTTACAGTGACCAGGAGATCCAACAGCGCCAGGATGACTGGGAACCTGGCTTGGACCAGAGGCCAGAACCGGACCTAGATGGTGACTCAATTGACCCATCTGAACCTCTTTACCGGAATCGGTACAGCATGGAAGACCTGGGTGGCTTTGGCAAGGCTGGGTATGGAGGTGCCAATATGATAGACATGGGTAGCCTGGGTGGGTTACAAGGGTCACCATCCCACCTAGGTGAGGAGCTGAGTTACATGGGTCACTATGAGGGGGATGTGGGAGCATCTGATGGCTCTGAGCATCGAGCTTACCAACCAGGTCCTCCACGGAATAGAAGGGGTGCATTAGGTTCACGTGGAGGTTCACCCTCAAGGGCCAACATAGAGGTGAGTGGAGAGTTTAGTTGTCTGTTGATCAACGAGGAGGGGTATCTGCAGGACCCGAGCGTTTTGTACCCTGAACACGTGTCTGGTGATTCAGGCAGCAGGGTGAGCTTCCGGGGGCAAGGCACCCGTGCTGGAGACCCATCTGTAGACAACACAGAGGGTCTCTATGGGCCCTCTGAGACATACAGCCATACCATAAACCTGGGAGAGAGGGTGCAACATCAGACAGGAGGGAGAGGAGGGAGGAGGCACAACTGTAACCAGTGTTCCATGTCCTTCCCTGACTCTGCCTCTCTCAAGACCCACAAGCAGACCCACAAAGCCGTACAGGGGCCACCATACTCCTGCAACCAGTGCGGGAAGACCTTCACCCAAGCCTGTAACCTCAAAGTCCACCAGAGGATTCACTCCGGGCAGGGGCTCCACCTCTGCAGCCACTGCGGAAAAGGTTTCCCTACCTTCGCTGACCTGAAGACACACAAGTGTAGCCAAACAGGTGACAAACCTTACTGTTGCACTGTATGCGGGAACAAGTTCAGCCGTCTTTGGAATCTGAAGTTGCATCAGCGCATCCACACACAGGAAAAACCTCATCGGTGCACCATGTGTGATAAGAGTTTCACACGGGCGGACATTTTGAAGGTTCACCAACGTACCCACACGGGGGAAAGACCATACTGCTGTGCCATCTGTGGCCTCAGCTTCAAACGCCTGGATCATCTAAAATCACATCAACGCAAACACAGGACAGACTTATGAAACTGTAGAGGGTTGGGAGGAAGAGCATCGTGGAATTTAAGTTTGTGTTATTAGGTGAATAAGTAAACACATTTATGGTTTTAATTTCTGTTATGGGCCATGGATGTTTTTCATTGACTCCATGACAACGTCAGATCACACTTATTTTTTAGTTATCCATGATTCCAAGTCCTCTGCTTTTAATTTCAGTGTTTTTTGTTGGAATGAAAAATATGTCTTACAAAAATAACATCATATAAAGCATTTCTTGTGTTTGATAAAACGGTATGTCTTATTTGTATACATGATACTGTAGTATCACTATAGCTGCATTTATCGCTGCATATTTGATTACTGAAAAAGTAACTTACCTTGCTGAGTAAAATTATGAAACTTGTGATTACATTGCAGATTCAAAATAAAACTCAAAATGTTGTGCTCTATTTTTTGGTTTGTTTCTTTGACGTTTAGTCTATTTAAGCTTATTTAGGTTGTAGTTATGGGTTTTAGGCCCATTTCCATTACACCTTTTCCTAACTACAGTCCCCTGATTACATTTCATTGGGATTGTAAGACATTGGATTGAATCTAATACAGAAAACATGTATAGTGTGGGATATGTGGTTCAATCAGGGAGGGCATTGGAGCCCAGTTCCTGAGGTTTTAAGTGAAAAATAAAATGTCACCCTCAATGTGAAAATACATATCTCTGTAGTCCATTTCCCCCATTGACTTCCACAATTAGATTCCACTGAAACTGAATCCAATGTGACTAAAAAGTAAAGAGTATGATGAAATGGCTATATCTCAGAAACTAACTAGGATGGTGATGAGTGACGAGAGAGAAGCAGCCCTGCAGAGGGCCAGACTGGTTGGGGTCCAACAGGCTATTCTGTGAGAGAGTTGGGTTAGCGGCGGGATGGTCAAGAGATTTGAAGAGAAAATAATTAAGCAACACCGGCCTGTTTTTCTTGTTAGATGGGTCAAAGTAGGTTTCTTGAGAAAAGCAGTGACTGACTTGCAGGTGGTTGGTATGGATGGTGGAAGGCAAAAAGGGGAGCGGATCAGCAGCAATGGTCTGGAGGAGAGAGTAGGGGATGGTGCCATGAAGACAGGAGGTAGGTGGAACTGGTGGAGATGAGGTTGAGGACTTCGTCTGGGGAAAAAGTAGAGAGGACTTGGGCCCCTACATATTGTGTATTAAGTGAGAGACTGGATCTTTATGACCATCTTCTGACTGCACTCATGATAGAGAATATTTTTTGCTCTGCCATTCATAAGCCTGTAATCTTGGTTTGGGTAAAAGATAGGTAATACTTTTGTTTTGTTTTGCCTCCTTTCAGCAGCTTTTGAAGAGGCATAGTAGGAGGGAGCATGGCTATATGGGACACCGATATGATATCTATCTCACAGTATGGAGCAAAACAGGATTACTGTCTCCGTCTGTCATTTGTTGCTATGATGGAAAACTGTTGTAGACATATAAAAACTCCAGTAAACGAAGGGACCAAGAGATTTTACAAAGAATTTGTCAGTACTTTACCCATACCACAATTAATTTACCCTCATTAAATATGATTAACAATAGCCTTGCAGTCAAGTAATATTCTTTATTCTAAATATTTTATTTTTTTTAGCAATTCTCAGCTAAGTGCAATAATGCCGTTAATATTATAATATAGTATATAATGTTATTGGGCTACTTTACCTGCGTTACTTTACTGTTAGGCCTACACTGTGAGTACATACTGTACTTTTAATTTTTTTGGCGCAGCCTACGGGTTTCACTTTAGTAAAACGCGTTTAGTAATATTACTAAACCCTGAAACGGCTACCGTACTGCGTCATTGCTGACGTCGCCATCAATAACAAAACCTGGGGCGATTGTCGTAGCTAGCTTGGTTACATGTTATTTATACATCTATCTACTTGGCTAACCCTCTGCTAGTCGTGGGAACCGGAAACGCAGGTTTAAATAGATTGCAATTACACTTTAATAAGTAAACCCGTGGAAGTTTTGGAGCGCTAGACAGCTGCTATAGGTTTGCGAATGTTAGTTAGCTTGTTAATGCTAAGCTAAGTACTAGCTACTTAGCTGACTGTTGGAATTGACCGAAATTCTGGTTAACATAGTTAAACTTGCTATTGAGTAGTAACAGTTATATCATATTTATGTATTATATTTCAATGAATGTATGTTTTATGCTCGTTCTCTGAAAAACCTACAACACCTGAGACTGTTCTGTTCAGAATCAGTGCTGTGCAAGCTACACAACCTGTGGTCGCTTTCTCCCTGAATTTAATGCCTCGGTCTGACTTTTGAACAAAAAGCACATACGCTCACTCACACGCTGTGTATTGGACAGTGGATCCTTTGAACTCACACGGACGAGAGTATCCATCATGTCGGACCTGGACAACCTCGTGGTCACGTTCCAGACCCAGCTTTCAGATGTCATGGAGACAATCGTCAGGACAGCGATGTACGAGGTCACCAGGCTGGTGGAGGACGGCTTCATGGAGGACGTGAGGCGCAGGAGCCAAGAAGTGGAGTCGCTGAGGACGCAGCTGCAGTGGGCCGAGAGGAAACTAAGTGACCGAGGGGAGAAAGAGGGGGGAAAGACGGGGAAGTGTGTTGACTGTGGCAAGGATGATGTGGCATTGTCCCCTGACGTGGCTGACAAAAGGGCTACAGAATTGCAGTACGGTAAGAACACATAAGTTGACATTCTTATCAGACGCTTAGTTAGGTGTCACTACTTTGCAGATTCAAATTATTGCTGCACGCAAAGCGTTCTCCTGCAAACTCAACATTTCCAATAGGCTAAGTGGAAGTTTGTGCCTTTGAATGAACCAGGCAGTGTTTTGCCCCTTCTAAACCTCTGAACTACAGAGAGCCATATAGGCTCAGGTATCATAATGCTGCTGTTATTGTTTTTTCCAGATATTTCGAGGGGTTGTGGCTTGAAGGAGGAGGGCGACTCTGTGGAAAGGTGGATGCAAAGCTGTAGACTGGAAGGGCTATCAGATTCAACACAGGAGGCCGACAAGCCCCCTCTCAGCCCTGCAACGGAACCAGAGGTGGGTGACATATCGAATTTCAAGCGTCTGAGAGTGCTGACATACGATCAGAATCGCCTTTCACTTAATCATAAATTAAATGTTCAAGGAAACATGGTCAGTGATTCTAGATCAGCGTTTGTGAGTATTGGATCAGACGGCAAAACTCTGTACACAACATCCAACTAATACAGTGAAAGGAAACTGCGGTCTAAGAGTTGTATGTTGTGTTCTCTGTCATATTCAGGCAATAGAAGAAGACAGTGTGATGCCAGCTGTGGACGTGAAGGAAGAAGAAGCAGATAAGCCATCTTGTTCTGCTGCGCACCAGGGAGGGTGGACTGTTAGCCACGATGGTGAGTATTATGCTGCACTCACCTCATGTTTCCAGGTCCATTCTTCTCCGCCAACGGTGTATGAATGGTTGAATGTGAGGCTAAATGTAAAGCGCTTTGGGCATCTGAAAAAGACTGTAAAAAGCACGATATAAAATGCAGTCCATTTACCATTTACCATTCTCTGAAGCATGTTACACATAGATAGATTGTGCACAGGGACGTACGTTTGGATTTAGGGAAGCCTTAAGGAATGATAGAGTTCCAGAGTGTGACTATTTGATCACACTTTTCTACTGTTTTGTATCCGTAGTGCTACTATTAAAAATGAAAAAAATGTTGTATGTTAAAGAAGCATATAAGCTGTTTGTGTGGGTGCTCAAGCCCTTTGTAGACGGTCCCTTGTGTGCAGATTGGGTGCACATACAAGCTAGTATTTGCTAAATTAGAATTTAAATGGCAGTAGTCTACTAAATAACCCAACGTATTAGTCAGTCTGAAGTAGAAGAAAATCACTGAAAAGTTTCAGTTTTGCTTTTGCATTGTTTGACCAATAGTCTATTCACTAATAAGAATGGCTGGAAGTAAACAAGCGTTACAATTTATATCTGCAATAAAAAAACGGTTACAAAGTTCCTTATGCATATATCACTAAATACATGATTATCAATAATCATTGAAGACATGATTGCTTTTAGATTTCTGGAGTGACATTATTTCCCTTAAAAATTAGATCAGTAAGGTGTGTAGTAGGGTATTGTTTTGTTTTGCACGCATGTATTTCTGCCTCAATGTATTGAACTGTTCTTTAAGAAAATACAATGCTTGTAATGTTATAAACTGAGCGCTATTTAAGAGGTCGATCTAGGCAGGTAAGTGATACGTTTGTCTGCTCAACCAGCCACTTTTGACAGGTAACTATCCTTGGAGGATCCTTTCATTCTAAAAATGTGTTTGGCTGTTAACTAGCAAAAGTAGATTGTAAACTTTGGATAAAAAGGTTAATTTCTTGTCATGCAGGCAATTATTCAAATGTATATTCGGCCTATAGTTTCTTTTGACTTTACTATTAATGTAGATTTATGACCTAATTTAAGCTAGTGCAATTAGTAAGATGAGTTTGCCAGTCCTGGTAAATGGTAGGCCGTCCATGTTTTAGAGTCTGGATTAGCCTTCTTAGTTAAAAAAGAAAAATCTATCATTTGTTAATTTCACAGTCCTAAACTCTTCAACACTGACTTGTGGCACTGAGTTGTCATTGAACAACTTTCCTGTCAGTATAGCATTATGACACACAACATCATATTGAAACAGTTGTCAGTATACTTCAGTGGGTGGCACATTCATTCATTGTGTGAAGCGGTCTCTGGACCAAAATATTCAACACATTATCTGTGGGTGCCACCAAAGTAAAAGGTAGTTTCAAGTCATGAACGTGCTACAGCATTAATATGGAGCCTATTTCCATTAATTTGATAGGTGAAGCAGGATCTGAATCCCACAGCTCTTGTGAGATGACTGATGCACAACCAAAACAGACACAGCACAACAGTGAGGAGTTTTTGAGGAGTGTCATTCAACAAGACCCACGGAGCTCTACTGCATATGTCTTTCCTGAAGACCAGGAGGACGCACCTTTGGAGATGGACTCCAAATGGACTGGTCTGACTCTAAGAACAACAGGACTGCTCCAGAACCACACACTTGGAACTGACGAGGATTGTGAAACAGCCACAACCAGAGGTTCACTAAAGCGCATGGACCACAATCCGGTGCACCCGGCCACAGCAGACGAAGTTCATGCTAACCGACAACTTGTTAGGGATCAGGTTTCATCCTCAGGGTCCTCTAAGGCAAGACTGCAATGTAGCGATGTGGGGAGTGGGGTGATCAAGCAGGAGGTTATTGTGGATTCTGATGGGGACGAGGAAGAGGAGGAGGTGGAAGAGGTAGAGATGACGAGGTCAGGGATGGTATCCTCATGTTCAGTAAACCAGCACAGAGTGAGATCAGAAGTTGTCAAGCAGAACCACATTTCCCCCAAACCCACGGTGCAGGAACTTATGAAGCTGCATTCCAAAGTGGGTACAAGTCTCACGTTGCAAGCCGCTGTACAACACCTCCGCCGACC
>OMOT01027406.1:34055-44637 GCA_900312575.1 Acanthochaenus luetkenii | reverse complement strand
AATACTGAGCAATTCTCCCGCTTGCTGTTACACCCAAAGACATCATACCTATTACTTACATGTTCTATTAAATGGAGTTACTGACCCTGCAAACATACCCATAGGGTTTAGAATCAAGTCTCTTATCTCTCTCTCTTCATTTCATAGTTAGTTTCATAGTTTCATAGTAGTCAATTGTTCCTGTCCCCCAAATTTCGTGGGAATCCGTTCATATGTTTTTTTGACAAACATAGATATACAGCAGTGCACTTCTATGACGACATTCGTGCACTCTGCATTTCTAAAAACCTCACTTTCAACATATCCACTTCAGTTGACCTCCTCTGTTGCAACTGTGTTTGACCAGTCTTGGTCTGTTTGTCCTCTTCGTTCCTGCACCACATGGTTGCGCCCCGCATGGCGCTCCTGTTCCCCGAGCAGGGCCCGCGTGAACTGCCCTCACCACATCCATCTGTCAGTGAAGGACCTGGATGGGGACAAGGTGCGATGTCGCTTCGCCCGCGCCGACCGGGGAGAGTGCCTCAACTGCTCGCGGCACTCCTTCATACAACTGAATGAGGTGAGTCCCGTTGCCAAAGTTTCCCTGAGTGTCAACAAATCCGACTTCACTCATTTCCCGAGGAAAAACAAAACAAAACCAGAAATACGACAGCGCTAGACAGTGACGTATTTCTTCCATCAATCATGTTTATATAAATACACAATGTCAAGAATAGAATCAGCCGAGTCTCCTTCACGCAGATTCCTCGGAGTCATGATTGATGACACTTCTAAATACCACATTCATCTTGTTGTTTCGTCGCGGTATCGTGGTACCTGGTTTCATCTGTTAGTTTAGACGCTAACTCCTGCTCGGCTGGGCGGCGACGTGCTTTGCTGAGGCTTTATCTCCGCTGTTAATGATTCTATTTTTTCATCAGTGCCTAGGAATATTGTGATGCAAGTGCAGCAGGACTGTGGAGGCCTTGGACTTGCACAGCACAAATGAGCCTGTATAGAACAAAGCAACACCTTTATACATCAACAGGACAAAACAGATGTGCCAAAACAGTTTGGGAAGTAAAGAGGGTCGATGGATCAATCAATCAGTCTTTATTTATATAGCCCTTCTATACAAGCATGTCTCAAAGGGCTTTACATTGCATGCATCATATACATAGTACATCACACCATGTACTACACTACACACAAACACATATATTTGCATGTCTTTGACTGTGGGAGGAAACCGGAGCACCCGGAGGAAACCCACGCGAACACGGGGAGAACATGCAAACGCCACACAGAAAGGACCAGGCGAGATTTGAACCCAGGACCTTCTTGCTGTGAGGCGACAGTGCTAACCACTGATGAACTGGGAAAGTGTAGAAGGGAAGAGTTGGAAAGAAATGTGAAATATGGAGGCATCTAGGTTCACAGTCTCAGCCAGTTGAAGACCCTGTATGTCTTCTGTTCTGACCAGTGTTGGAGGTAGTAACATTTGTAACACGTTGGAGTGCTCAAAGTACTTTTTTGTAGTAACTAGTAACTTCTATTCTTGTAATTCATTATTAGTTTCTATTTAAAATGTATGTTGTTTTCTTTCCTAGTGTTTCATTTGTTGTTAGACTACATTTTCTAAAAAAGTGAAAATCCTGCAGCATCTTGTGCAGTCAACATGCTGCTAATCGGAAGGGAGAAAATGTATTCTACATTTAATAAAGAGTAACCTTATAATGTAACTTGTTACTTTTTAAAGTAAGTAACAAAATAAAGGAACAAATTACTAGTAACTTTCCCCAACACACAGTTCGGACACAGCAGTGTTGAGTTTGGTTGAAGTGCCTTGCAGCAGCAATTGAGTCAACAAACAGAAACTTTACCCATAATGAGAGAACACAATACTCCCATCCCTGCTCGCGTCAAATGTAAGACGCTGGTACTGTCATACAGGGCAGAACAAACAACTGTTGACTAAATGTACTTAATGTAAGTCGCTTTGGACAAAAGCGTCTGCTAAATGCTGTAATGTCCATCCATCCATCTTCAACCGCTGATCCGAAGTCGGGTCGCGTAGGCAGCAGCTGTAATGTAATGTAACACTATGTATGACATTGGCTTACTAATGAAGAGGGACAAGATGAGGAAGTCATTATTACTGAGTTAGGGTAACGAGGGGTAAGTAGGCGAGGGCTCATGTCTTGTGGTCTGATACGCCCTGTGGACGCTGGGGGCTGTGGCTTTGTAGTCACACCTACTAGCAGCTTACTTGGGGTGTTCAGGGTTTACATCACTCTGTGAAGGCAGACAAAGAAGCAGCCACTAAGACCAGCAGTTGCCTCTGGCTGGGAAAAAAAAGGACACCAGTGGGAGACGAGTTTCTAAGTGTCAACTAGGTGTTTCTCTCACCTCTGTACGTTGGAAACCCAGTTTTCAGTGTTTGACTGCCCACCTCGGCTGCCATAAGCCACCGTGTGATAAATCCTCCCGTCTCAGTCGTGAGATGGATTTGACCGTGTTAACATACAGAGGAAGGTGACCACCATTACCTGGTGGCAGCTCACCGCCGGTGTCCTTTATACACCAGGCGCTGTGTAAAAGAGATCGTGTTGGGGGGAATTCTTAGTCTAAATGGATAAGATCTCTGAGTTCATTATCTTCAATCCGAAACCCATAGCATGAGAATAGTGGGTTATGTCGTGAACAACTTTTCCTATATTCCTTCATATCTTCGTAAAGTCGAAGCACCAAAACCTGCGAACAAATAGGATGAAGAAACCTTTGACCTTTAAAATAGATCCGATAGATGCAGTATCGTGTGAAAACAATGACATTAAGAGGGAGAGGGCCTCTCTGGGCCTATCAGGCTTTGTCCTCCTCACTTCCCAAAGCTTTCCTTTATTGGTGTCTTACTTTAGCTCTCTGTCGACATCCATCTGCCACCTCCCAGGGTAGAAGTTGGTCTAGTTTCTCCTCCGTTGTCCCCCCGGCCTGACCAGCGGTCTGCAGTGGGAGGTCGTTTGAGTGCGGGTCCTCACCAGCTCGTAGGTCATAATGCAAGAACACGTGCACTTCAGGCAAAGGTGTTGGGAATTCTCCTCTGTTTTAGTATCTTTTTTGATCTGGGTACATGCACTCCTTTTAACTAACACGACACCCAAAGGAGACGGGTTCTCTATGTTTGAATACAGTAGAAATCTGTTGGGTCCGATGTCCGCTTTCAGTTTGGTAGGAATGAGGCTCAACCCACCGTAACTTGGCTTCTATCATCTCTACAATAAACGTGTCCCAATAGTTCTGCTCAGTAATTAGAATACCTGTGCTGAAAGACTCTAAGGGGTCAATTCAGAAAAGGACTGCGACACCTTTGCGGCCGTCAACCCACTGAGACGATGATTCACAAACCACCTGCCGTGGGTGGAAAGCACACTGCCAAGGAAACACAGACGCAGTGCGGCGGCGCTCATGCACATTTAAATTCTGCCATCCATGTGCGTTTCAGCACAAAAAAACGACCCGTTTCTGTGCGTATGAGGCTCATCGTATTGGTGCGTCCAGTTCACAAAGATCCCTAATTGCCACTCGCAACTACGGTGAAACTGTTTCGATCTCCAGAAGCTGGAGGTAATGGAAGTTGAAAAGGGATGTGATGCGCCCACTTTTCCCGTCACTAGGGCAGCTGTGATTGTAGCCAGGCGAAGGCATCGCCAACCTCCCAGGCGCGTTAATTTGAAGGAGAAACAGGTTATCGTCGTTTCAGTTAACCGAGACAGAGATGACTCACTGTTATAGGTTCGCGAAGTCGTACAATTACTGACTGACTTGATGAGCTCAAAGACGAGATGGCGCCTGCCACTCAAAGACCCCGTGCAGTACGTGTCATTGTCATATCGCTGTCAACACCTTCTTCAGGTTCGCAGGGTTCAGGGTTCCGCAGCCGTCTATCAGCAGGGCTGTGTCGGATTGTTTTGCGAGCCGTTGTCAGGGCCCAGTTCCGTGGCTTGGTCCAAAGACGCGATTACACCAGCTGGGCGTATGTGTTCGCCCCTGTCTGTCTGTCTGTCTGTCTGTCTGTCTGTCTGTCTGTCTGTCTGTCTGTCTGTCAGTCAGTCAGTCAGTCAGTCACTAACACTCATAAATCATGCTGTTCTGATCCGCTCAGAATCCACAGATATTTTCATAGTTACGCAAAGACCTGCGCTATTTGCTTTTTGTTTTTGTTTTTGTACCAAATTGGGCAAAGATCGTTGGCGACCGAACTTGTCGCGGTAAGATCTTATTGGACGCCGTGTCGTATCGAGGCAATGTCCCATGATGCCTTGCATGTGTTTCAGCAATGTGTTAGGGTTAAGAGTTTGGTTGTCGTCGTTCTAATTACGCTTTCCAGTATTTCTGTTTGAGCGTGTAATAATTCTATGTAGTAGATGACCAACGTAGTGATCGTTAATATACATTGTTGTTTAGTGTGAGCTACTGACCCGTTGCTTTGGTGTGGCGACTTCCCAATGAGGAAGTAAGATAAGATGTACTTTTATTGTCCACGTGGGGAAATGTGTCAAATTACATGACATGCAGCAGCGCAGGCGTAGCATCTCTGTTGAGTTGTAGTTCAGGCTATAGGCCCACGTTTGTTTCGACGCTAATTGTGTGGGCGTGTCTGTGCGAACGCTGGACGTCATGACATTGTGAATTCACCCCTCAGTCTGTACTTTTGACTCATATTCATATAGGCTTACTTTGGCCTACTTTATTAAAATTGCGCTTCCAACTCTTCCAAGTGACTGTTTAGTAGCCTCTGTCAGGGCATAGCTAGAGTTTGTCAGTCCAAAAGCCATATGCCGTGAACAAAACAAGCTTTTCAGGTCTGTTGACTTAGGACCTAGATATAGATCAAGAAGACTGTACTTCTATGACAGGTCTTTTTTTTTTTTAAATAATTTGTTCTCCAACAAGCACTAGGCACTAAAAATAACCACTAGTACTTATTGTTTTAATCACTATTCTGTCAGTGACTTGTCAGTAATGAAAACAAAAAGCTGCTTGTAAAAAATGTGTTGTCGGTATCTAAATCACTGGTTGATATCCACATCTTCTTTTCGTGTCTTTGAAGCATGTGGTTATATGACAGTTTCCCATTTCTCTACACAGTCCTTTGCATTATCATTGAACTCTGCGAGATCTTTTAAGCTGCACTGGTTGGGTAGTAGAGGGCAGACAATATAGATATCCACATGAAAACAAAGTTAATATCAGTCACCGAAAACTACTAGTAAGAATACCTATTATATTAGAACTAGTATCTATTGTATGGCAACTAGTACAATTACAATAGTGACTAGTAGCTGGCAGAATAGTGACTAAAAAATACAAAAGTAGTGGCTTGTCATTAACATAATCATGACTAGTGACTAAAACATGAGCACAAGTCGATATTTTTAGTGACTAGTGCATTTGAGCAAATTAATGACAAAACAACCTGCCACACTACTTCACCTCCAGAATCCAAAACCATGAAAAAGATGGGCTGGTCCGTCAGATGTTTTTCCCCCTCTTCACCTCACCTGTTCTTCTCTACACTTCTTCCGCCACTCCATACATGATCTATATATTTTGTCAAATGTATTTGCTGGAACTGCTTTACTCCAGTGTGTCTGTAGATGTCAGTAACTTTTTCATAGCTTTTTGTAGAAATAATAGAAATGACCAATATGAACAAGAATAAACTGAAAAGTCAAAATCATACAGACCTATATATATATATATATGTGTGTATGTAGACCTATAGAACATTTGTAAGACCTCTGAAACGATTTAAACCCTAAAGAATATGTTTAACAATGTTAGACCTTGATTGTAGATCATTAAGACATTTTAAGACTTAAAACCTTTATTCTTTCACATAACTTGCTTGGTGAATACTGCACATAGTTAGAATTTGTTTGGCCAAACACTCTTTACCAGGAAACATGTGTGTTGTCATTCACTGGAGACACGTCAGCGGGGCAGTACCCCCTGGTCCTGATGGTGGAGGACATACTTCCTGTGCCCAGAAGGAGTTACGTCATGTACAACGAGCCACTCAGCTCCATCCCTGTGCACCTCTCTCTCACTGGTGAGTCTGTCTGTCTGTTGTCAGGCCCTTCTGCCGCCTGTCTGTTATGAAGTTAATGGGGCAAAAGCATAGAGATGTAAGAGGAATTGAAGGTTTGGTGCGCCAGTCAAATCAAACTGTATTTACACATTTCATCCAACCATGCAACTCAAAGTGCTTCACTAAGATGGTTAAACACCATGTTAGCCAATAACAGAAACGATAACCAACATCATAAAGGGACAGAAGAATAGAAGAATTAACGTTTAAAAGGAGTTTAAATATATATACTTATATGTGATTTTATATATTCAGTGCCTATTGAAAGTCATCACACCCTTTTGAAATAGTCACAATTTCTTGTCTTACAGCCTGAAATTAAAATACATAAAATCGATATTTTTCCAGCTTTATTTACACATTTTACCTTATAACATTCAATTATAAAAAAAAAAAAGAGGCAACATTTCTGAAAAGTTATAAAAAATGAAAAACTAGAATATCAGGGTTGGAAAAGTCATCAGTCCGCTGATTTAATACCTTGTGGAGGCACTTTCTGCTTCAATCACAGCCATCAGTCTGTTTGGATACGTCTCTACCAGCTTTGCGTACGTAGATTGGACAATATTTGCCCATTCTTCCTGCAGAACTGTTGGAGTTCAGTCAAGCTTTGTGTAAAGCCTGTGAGATTGTTGTCACGTGCACAGATCTACCGATCTCTACCATAAAGACTTGTAACTCCTTCAAAGTTGCCATTGGCCTCTTGGTAGCTTCCCTGGTCAATCTGCTCCTGGCTCTGTAATCCAGCTTGGAGGGACGGCCCAATCTAGGCAAGGCGTGGGTGGTGCCATGTGCCTTATGGTACTCAGAGGGATAGTTAAAGCCTTTGAAACCTTTTTATATCCTTCTCATAACTTGTGCCTATCCACAACTTTATCCCGGAGTGTTGAAGGCACCTTTCCAGCCATACCATGCACTACTTGGAGTGCAATCCTCAAGGAACAGCTGGTTTTATTCTGAAATAATCAAAACCACTACAAGTGACGTCCGGTGGAGGCCAATTAGCTTGGTGTGTGATCTGGAAGGTGATTGGTTATACCTGAGCAAGTTTATAAAGGTTATTCTGAGGGGACCGATTACTTTTCCAACCTTGTTATTCTAGTTTTTCATTTTTCATTACTTTTCATGAATGTTTTTACACTTGAATGTTGTAAGGTGTAAATAAAGGTGGATTTTAATTTCAGGCCGTAAGACAAAAAAAGGGACTATTTCAATGACTTTCTATAGGCATTGTATTTAAGTCCCATTACATTCCTTCTCTCCTTCCTTCTTGTATTCTCTGCAGTTTCTCTACTGTCCACTGTGGAAATGTCATAAAATAGTCTAAAAACCTATCAAATATATTCTGATGCTTTTCTCCATTTTCATCCTGTTCACTTCCAATTTTATCAAAATGTAAAGTGACTTCCCTTGATGTGATCTGCTTGATGTACAATACATTTCATACGTTTCAATCCATTGTACACAAAATGTCGTTCTCCTGCCTTGCAGTGGAAGAGGCGTCTTCTAGCTGCAGTGCTGAGCCTGTACCTACAGGTCAAACCCCCAGGCAGGACACAACGCTTTACCTTCTGCCCTACGAGCAGGTTGACTTGACCGTGAACTTTATCTCGGCGCTGGAGAGGTGCGTCCATATTGCCTCTTAATATCATCTTCCCAAGTATTGTCTGTGCTCCATATAATAAACCTGACCCAACACTTAAAATACATTGTTCCAGGGGGACACGCTTGGACACAAAGTCCAAATACTTACATGTATCTAGGTGCAATCTGGTACAAGTCTGGGTTTCCTAAAAGCACCTGAGACCTGGGTTATTAAACTACGGGGCTGGACACAGAAAAGGTTGCAGGCTTTTATCTGATGGGTCTCCACATAAAACGTGGTTTCATTTGCACGGGTCCCAGGGCAAAGGAGTACCGGTACACTTTTCAGTTGCGTCCTGGGCTGAAAGAGGGAGGAAAACTGACTTTTAAGCTTTTATATACATTATTCAGTGGCCTAGGATAGTCTTAACACTAACTGTGCAACACCATAGATCTGTGATATCGTACCCATATGGCCTGTTGTTGCCCCACTAACTAACTGACAAAGTGAACCGTATATTATATCTACAATATACTGTATCGACGTTCTTACACAGGAAATATACTGTACCCTTAGATTCTGAAAGCGATCTTTGGTACTGTTGCAGTCACCTTTTCCAGTTCATTCTCTATATAGAATTATACATCTCAATGAGATCACACACTATGGAGCAGGACAAACTCTTAGTAGGAGATATTCACTAATACACACACACACACACCAAACTGTGCCTTTATTACACCTGCGTGTGTGTTGGCATATTTGTTTGGCGCTCTCTAACTATGTTAAGAAAACTTCAACAAATACAGTTGTTGTTGTTACATAGTCATTATTTGAATGCTGAGATGTTTCTCTCTCCTTGCCAGTGTTTCAGAGATAGTGGTGGTGGGCCCGCCTGCCCTCTTCAGGTCTGGCCTCAAATCAGCTGGCTCCCTGACCACCATGAGCATGGCCTGGGTCCGCGGCCAGAACAAACTAGCCTCTCTCCTGCCCATCTGCTTCGCTGCTAATACCAACAGGTAGGTAGGTGGTCCAGTGTAGCTCAGCGGGTAGAGCAAGGCACTAGCGCTGCCTGGGCGAGCGGTTTGATTCCAGCCGGGGCCCCGTGCTAAAACTGTGTCGTGTGCTGTCAATGTTCTGTCAGGCGCTTTTTGCTTTGTTATGTGCACACACGCCGGTTTGGTGGGTGACTTTAGAAATGTATTATATTACAGTTCCTGGTTACCTCATCAACATTTTAGTCAGTGATCTAATCGAAGGGATTACCCAAACCCAAACTCAGATTACTTTGGCAAAGTTCAGGACATTTTTCTTCCGGTTTGCATGCAAACACACATTTTCTTCTGTGCCGCATTTGATAAAGACAGAAAATCTGACACTATTTAAATGGCCTTCTCAGTTTCTGACTTTCACTTCCCAGAAACGATCCTTTTTCACAAGTATCTGTAATAATACATTACTTTTTTAGGTAATGGAATGTAATACAGTAAAAAAATAATGTATTTGGAATACGTAACACCATTACCACCTAACCCTGTGCACACATACACAGACATGTGGGCACACAGACACACCGGAAAAACATACACACACACACACACACACACACACACGTATATGTATACTTACTGTGTGTGTTTGCACATGCACTACATGTTTGTGTGTGACAGTCACACCTTCTCACACTGTAGTTCAAATTCCATGATAAGTTACCTGTTAAGATGTAATACAGCGAGTATATTCAATATGAAGCTGTCTGATTTGCACCTCTTGTCTTTACAGTTTGCAGTCAGAACCCAGATGTGTATGGCTGTACCAAAGTAAGAACCTCAGCTCAGAACTGGCTGTGCACAGTCGGTTTTGCTTTATCAATATACATTTTAGAAGATGCATAGACTTTTAAAATAAGTCTGTGTTTTTTCCTTTCCAGGGGAAATGAAGTCCCTGCCGGCCGGAACAGGTTGAGAACACATCAAACTTCGTAACATTCACGTTATGAAAGCTACTCTGTGTATATCCTTCTCATGCTGTCCTGTCTGTCTGTTCATACGTATCTGCCTGCAGAGCTGAAGTGTGGGAAGACAGAGATGACTCTGGTGCTGCCTATAGCCACCCTGAAGAACATCGACCCGGCCGAGCTGAAGCTCAACAGCCCCACCTGTCCGGTCAACTACAACACAACACACCTGACTGCACGCATCCCCTTGACTGGCTGCGGCACCAAGACAGTGGTAAAATGATCCACCCATTCTTGTAGACTTTTTTTCTGTCAGTCAGTCAGTCAGTCAATCAATCAATCAATCAGTTATCATCCAGTTATCCATACTTTCCCAATCTAAGGTTCGGTTTATGTCTGAGTCTAGGGTCGAAATCACAAATGCTTGACTTTGACAGAATATTGTGCTGAGTGTGGAATTCAACTGAATGGTTCCTCGTCCTCTTCCCTCCCGTCCCCCAGCACTCGGGGTCAGAGCTGGTATACACCAACACCTTGCAAAGCACGCGCCCCTACACCGTGATCAGCCGCATGCCCTCCCTCATCCTCCCCCTGGCCTGTCGGATCCCTGGACAGCAGGCCAAGGGACAGTACAAGATCACCATGCCAAAAGAGAAGAAGGTCTTCGGCGAGGTCACGTTTTGGCTGGAACTTCACTACCCGGGAAAGGGGCCCTTTAGAGAATTCACGCGCCTCCCCACGTTTCGCCGCCTCCAGATCCTGCAGACTAGGCGACGGCAGCGAGCGGCAGCATTGCCACAGCCAGGGAGCGACAGCGGCTTCAAAGGGGAGCTCGGGTCAAAGATCGACAAGCTGGATCTCCATGTGATGTCCGACTGCGCTGTGGACCGAGCCGAGCTGATGGTGGGCT
>OMOT01027406.1:22325-34035 GCA_900312575.1 Acanthochaenus luetkenii | reverse complement strand
TGATGGTGGGCTTATGCGTGGAGTCGGAGACGGAGGACTTTGTTGATACCCAACCCATTTTGGAGCAGGGGTCAGTGACAATCAACCAGTTGGCCGTAAAAGTTCAATATGACCCTGTCGAGAGGGACAGATCTGGAATAGTCTGAAAGGGAATGTTTACTCACACACTATGAATATGTTTTTGCTGTATAAGTCACCTTTTGGTTTGAAGTATCGTGTCACATGCTCTCTCTCTCTCTCTCTCTCTCTCTCTCTCCCCCCCCTCTCTCTGTCAGGTGTATGGCTGTCAATAACACACTAGAGGTTATTATGTCCAAAAAGAATTCCAAGGTCTACCGCCTTGACATGAGCAACATAGCAGCAAAAGGAACAACGGTCTGTCAGCTCTCTGTCTTCTCACTCACACACACACACACACACACACACACACATTTTTACAGTTCCTCTCTTCTGTGTATTGTTTCTCAATCTTCCATGTCAAGTGAAAGAAAAAAAGAAAATAAGAAAGTAGAAAAACTGTCTCCTTTTCAATTTTAGATACAGTATTTGAACAGGCCAGAGTGGTGCTGGGGATATTCTACATGATTTAGTTGAGATTTCGCCCCAATTAAGCCAAATCACACACATTTGGAATATTGAGTTGTCCATGCAGCACTCAAATTGATCAAAATGTGGGTGTATCCACTGTAGCTGAAGACCGAACGTTGCCTTCCTCCATACCGTGGTTTCCACTCTGCCCGTTTCAGTTTGTTCCAAAACAGTGATCAAATGTGTAATTATGTCAAGCAGTGATCCATCTCGTACAAATCATGGATTGCGAAGTTATAGGTTGTTTTTGTTCTTCCTCTCCAAACCGTTAACTCTCATTCATTTCTTCTATGCTGTGTAGATGTTTGTGGAGTGCACGGTGCAGCTCTGCATAGCCACCATGCCCTCTCAGACGTGCCCTGATTTATGCTCCCGCTCCACTGGTATTCGAGCATTGATTGGCCAGGTGATTACCACCAGCTACAAGGTCCGCTCAGGACCCATTAGCCTTGTGGTCACCACACCGGCACCAAGCACGACAGCAATCATCACTACCACGAGTACGAGTACTACTACTACTGGTACTGGTAATGGTACTGGTAATGGTACTGGTACTGGTACTGGTTCTGGTTCTGGTTCTGGTACTGGTACTGGTACTGGTGTTTGTACTGGTACCAACATTACAGCTGTCCAGAGCCCCGCCACTTCACATGGTAAGATGCATCCTCTACTTTTAAAAATGTTTTCCCTTCGCGAGAATGTATGACGTGAAATATCCATCCAAATGTCTTTTTCTGATTACAAGAGATTATTGGCTGTTAATGACTTAATGTAAATCTGCAAACAAAACATTCTTTCAAGTTTTCAGGAATGTTAGTATAGTTTTTAGAGGAAATTACAGATCACTACAGTTTCAAAATGAACAACCATCCTCATTCCCACTGACGGAAACGTTGCCTGTCTAGTATTGCCTGTGCTATGAAAATGTTCTAAAAATGAAAGAGAAAGGTGACTGTCCATTCTGTAACAGGGACTGATAGTGTGACGCACACACACATATATACAAACACACACAAACAAACATAACTAACTGTATATACAACTATAGTCAACCTATTGTCTTTTCCCTTCCTCCAGCTCCAGAGGAGGCCTCAGCCATGGCTGTGGGAGTGATTTTGACTGCCATTGCTATATTTCTTCAAAATATCTTCGTTCACTGAACACACCGGATGATGAAGATCGGTCAGAAAATGGAGCACTTACATTTGACTGTTTGGGACATTTGAAAACCACTTTGAGCTTTTTCAGAGAGGCAATTAAAGGCTGTGAAACAGCTAAGATCTTTGTGCGGCTCACATTAAATGTCATTCTTTCTTGTAGTTTCTCGTCTAGCCAATGTAGCGGTGTGCACATTAAACGATGTGGCACAGACAGGGGGTTCACACGGTAAAAAATGATTTGCTTGGATTTGGCTGTGAGGGATCTCGATACCCCCTGTCGAAACATGACTTTGTTTTTCACCTGATGGTGAACATTTTTGTTTGAGAAGGGAGAGAAGCTCGAGAAAAAAGAAGAGGGCTAGATGCCGAATTTAGTAGAGAGAATGGTTTGGGAGATGCAGAGAGTTGGTAAATCATGAAGCCCAAATAATGACGTCCAATCAAATTAATATACCATTCCATAACCAATAGTTTCAAAATATTAATTGTCTACCTCTTCCGCCTGGTTTCCTCGTGAGCTCTCATTGGCTGTTGCTGCTCACAGTTCTCAAAACTTTACATGTCGCACACTACAAGAGCACTGCAGACACATTTTAAAATGTTTGAAAACCTATAGATGTCTGAGACAACTCAAAGACCGGGTCAGAGTTCAATACATCCATGGTCAGACTGCCTCTGATCTGCTCAACGTAATGAACTTTGGTGACCGCTTGTTTGAGACTTGTTTGGGACGGCAAAATTGGGCGCCTGGCTTTACTTTCAAGTGTGAAAGATGCAGAATAATAATAATATGATCTATAACATTTTTATTCTGTTTTAAGTTGTTCCTTTATTCTGTGCATTATGGAATTTGTTATATTTTCCCAAATTATTCACAGTCATTATGCTTATAAATGTAAAGACTTTGATCACTCAAAAGTAATAATTTCTATTGACAAATCATAAAGCCACAAAAAGTAAAAGGATACATAACATTTTGTTTACTGTACAAGCCATTTTAAACAAATTAATACAGAATAATATGCACTTTTCCCCCCTAACCAGTTCGTAACATGTGTTGGAATGGTTGAACCATATTGCATATTTACTGTACCTTGTATTGATATAGGTTGACTGTAGATAGCTATAGACCTATAATGTTATTAAGCTTGCGCTATCCTCTGACCCTCTATCGTATGATTTCCCCTGCCATGGTCCTGTGCCCTTCAAATAATGTGTGCACCTAATCAGTTCACTCTCTGATCATGTAAAACCAAATGTAATTACTTTAGAGCAGAATCAAAAAGCAGATAATACCTGAACAATATGTACTATAATAAAAAGTTATATAAAGAGCAAACTAACTAACGTTGAATGTGTGACACTCCCCATCCATTTAAACAAATGTGCAGAGGATTGTGGGAAGGTGAGCGGCCAGAAGTTGTTAGTGTAGCAGTGGGGAGGAGTACACATGCGTGATTATGTTCCTTCACGAAACATCATAGAACGAGTTCTGCCTGTCATCTGTCACTCAAATTCTGGCCGCTCACCTTCCCACAATCCTCTGCAAAATGTCTACACTTGTATGATAACGGCTCACCCATCTCTACTAACCACCCATTTTTTGATTGCAAAGCGTGTGACAGAAAACCTGCCTTGACATCACTGATTGAGGTGTGGCCAGAAGTGCAACATGGTTGGAAGTTTCAGCCCATAGAGAGCAGTGCAACAATTATGTTCTGCCCATAGAAGCAGATGCACGACCTAGTTTGATAAATGTTGAAATGAAGTAGAGTAATGCCATTCACTACATAGAAGCCATGTAACCATTGTTTACAGTGCAAAACATTATTTAGTGCAGATTCGCTTTTTAAAGATCAGGATTTTGAACTTTGGACGTAACTCACTATATATATATTGTTTTTTTTCTTCATGTATTCTTTATTTATGACTTTTCATAGCTTTTTTTGTTGTTGAGCCAGCCATGAATATTGCTGCCATGGATTTCTAGCCCATGACAGCCCTGGTGGGGTCTGTCAGTTGTCTCTCCAAGCTGCCACATGGTCTTTCCAGCTGTCACTGGACTGCTACTGACATTGACATGTGTCAATTCACAGGATCTGATCTGTTGTGCTGTTTAGGATGAGTGCCATTCATGAGAGCCGGCATGTTGTTGTACTTATTAATAAATACTTTTATTTTTATTTGTACGTGTCTATGGGTCGTCTTTAGTTGAGGGACTAAAAACCCACCGAAAATGTACCAAAAGAGCAACATGCAAGCTGTGGTGCAGAGCGCACACTTGGTTAGACTGTAAACTGACCAACGACTCCCGTGTTGTATTTGTTTTCATTCTAGATGGATGACCAATCATAATTTAGCTTGGGGGGGAGACTAGCCCGCCTTCATCAGAACCACGCCTCTATGTTCAAGGAACACCGCTTCATAGATTGTTGTTAGCGACTTAGCTAGTGCGGGCAATTCATTTTTGACATTTCCATTTGAGACTACTTTATCGAACTTCATATTTTGATATAGTCAAGTGAATGTAGCAGCGGCCGTTTATTGGTCTTGGCTCCATCACTTTGGTGTGTCAAGTTGTTGCTGGTCGCAGTCTTGCGAGGTAAGTTAACTAGTGTTAGCTAGCGTTAACGTTACCTAGCCAGAGACAGCCAGCAATGATGGGGGTTGGTTGTTGTGCTAAAATAGCATTTAGTTAGCTATATAACCTTGCCGAACAGACAACTGGCGAGTTAACATTGGCCACGTTTCTGAATATTTTAGTGTGGTTTCGTCCTCCAGAAAATAACTTGTGATATACGAGTAGTGGCTACGTTGGCTTGCAACGTCAGTAAGTTAGTCAAGCTAGCCTTTCCAAGTGAGGCTAGCCAGCTAACAGCGGCGACCATGATTAGCTAGCTGAGAGGCTAACGCTAAACAGAGACTAACGTGACATTATGCATTTTTGCAGTCGAATTTAATTTCATTGCGTGTCGCCGAGTTGTTGCACGATGGAGGTTGATGTTAGTATAGTTGTTTTGCATGGCAGCAAGCGGACAGTCTTTTTTTCCCTTATTGCACGGCTCACGTAGTTAAAACGCCGTTTAACGCGACGTTACGTGGTAGCTAGCGTTAGCCGAGCGGGTTAGCTAGCGTTCTTCGTCTCAGTCCACACGCCGTAGTTTGTAACCACGCAACATGTAACGTCAGTTAACTACATCTTCCGAACTGGGTAGAGAGACTCTTATCGCTTAGCCATCTGTGTGAAAGTATGGCTGTGTTTTTCTTTTCGACGTCTCCCGTGTAATACCCGTGCTAGCCGTGTTCAGCTCATTTGGATGTTTCTGATCAGTTCCGTTGATAAAAGGTTAGCGACGACCCACTGGTGACACACGACACGTTCACGGGTTTTGTGGCTAGCCTGTATTCTGCGTGTAGCCTAGCTCGCTTGCCACATAACTTCGGGCGCGGATGAAAACCAACGTCAGCTGTCGGACTGCCGAGCAGCTAGCTCCCCGAAAAGCGGGTGGCTTTAAGCTTGGCGTTAAGCGGGGAGGGGGATGGGCTACAACGACACAGCGCCTGTTTGCCCGTAAACGTTTCACTGTTGGCTCGCAGCTAGCTAATGTTAGCCCTTTTTTTTTTTTAAACCAGCTAGCTAGAAATTACGGTCTGTCGTATTTGTTTCGCATTTCGGTAAAGATGTGTGGCGGTTGGATGTTCGACAGACATTCGGATTGTACGACTTCGGCGACGGAAGAGCGCATTTTCAGCCGCCGCTTTCCGAAATAGGTGGCGCAGGGCAGCGAGGCACAATGTCTCCGCTGACCAAATTATATGACGGTTGTTCAGGGAACGTCAGCAAGTTACATTCCCTGACAATTTTTCAAAAATAAGCTATTTACAAATCGAAAAGCAGCGAAGAGGTGTGATGCCTGGACACTGCCTTCAGTGAGACCAAGTCATATGACGTTAACACTGCAAATAAAAAAGGAACGATAACATATAACGTTACGGTACAGCCATATCTAATAACAAGGTCAGACGTCGAGAAACAAATGGGGTGATCCACGCATCGCTTGTGTGTGCCCTCCATTTGAGCGCTGGAGTACCGAGTGAAGCAAAGTATTTATATATATATATTAGTAGAACCAGTTGTAAAATTCACGTTTTCTCATTCATGAATTAAAAGATTTATGGACATTTGGGGAAAATAAAGGCAACGCGCTTCCTTTCCTGTTCAACATTTGGAGACATCACGTGACATTCTTTTGAGTCCTACACTTGAGAGATACATTTGAATCTTGTATTTCTTGTACATGCTATGCATAGTACTTAGTTGACAGTCCCTAACCTATCGCCATGGACACTGCTTCTTTGCCCTGCACACTTATTATACATAAGAAATACTGCCGATGCAGCCTTGGGTTGTACATGAAGTCCGATTTAATCACTTCTTCTGTGTTCTTGGAGTCATTCTACTGTAGCTTTAGTCAAGATCCTGTAGGCAGCTCCACCAATCAGAAGTAAGTCCATGATAGCAGGCTACTATTAAATTATCGCCTAATGGCTGGTTTTAAAGCAATCCATTATTTAATTTAGACAATGACACTTAAAATCCCAAATACTACATTATAGTCAAATTTAATGAATTTCAACTGATGTGATTAACGCACTAATTTGCATTGGCGTGTGTTGGGTCTGGCTAACTACTGTGACGTTCCCCCCCCCCTGTCAAGATGTGGCTTGAAAAACGCACTCCCTTCCTGGCCCTGTGACCCTGCACTGCTAATTTTGCTGAGCCACTGAGATGGGAAGAGATTAAGATATGTCATCACCAGGGATGTAAGCCACCTAAACTCAGTTGGTCCACCTAATTAATTGCCAAATTGTTTGCCCATTTTTTTGTAGGTTTATATATATATTGATGACATGAAAATACGAGTGTACATAATGGGTAGTTTTATGAGGACATGATTCGTAAAAATTGTAAGTAAGATTGATAGTTGTTTATATACATCGTTGTTTGTCTTATGATGGTCACCAACTGGAGGTCATAGTTTATACACTTTATTTACCTCGACAGAAGTGGTCATCACAAACCTCACGCTACTGTACAGTTTGCAGTGTTTCTTCCAGTTGATACATGGGTATACAATGGCTTGTAAACATAATTTCCGCTGAAGCTCAATAAAAACTTGGGTTTTATTACAACTATGCTCAGACTCTTGCCTGTTGCAGTTGCTTGCAATGTATTCGGACTACGCCTACATCATTCCTTTGACTATTCACTCTAATCTGACGTCGGAGATCCCTGTTTCTCCTTAGATCTTCATGGGGTAATCATGATGATCAGACTTATTGAATTTGGCAATTTTTCAGTGGTGGTATGGAGATTAAATTGACTTGAAATGTGACGTCTGTCTTGCCTTGAGCATTACTTTGCAGATGAAGTGATAATTTTAAACTGCCACAAGAGGGAGCCATATATTGCTGTGGGGCATTGATGGCTTTGGAATATGAAACAAGCTATGCATCTCTGTAGTATTTTACTTGAAAAATGTGAGACACCGTGCTTTATTTTGATGGCACCATGGCCGAACATATTTCCCCTATGATGTGTGCAACTGGAGGCCTTTTTCATTTAATTTGTATTTGGGAAAACCCATAAACAATACAGTCAGTTTTATGTTCTTCATTTTTGATAGGCTTTCTTGTTTTGTCATGGTTACATTTATAGGTCTTCACATGGAGTCTCAGTGGGTTCAGGGTATTTGGCATGAAAATAATATTCAATTATGCAATTTTTGTTTTTTAAATTACCTGACATAAATTACAGTTGTAGGAGGGTTTTTGGTTAGAGCTGAGCGTGGCTATATTTTCTAAACATCATTTAAGTAAGCAGTAGAGCCTACATAGGCCGACTTATTTAGTGTTTTCTTAATGTGGTTGATAATATGCCTGTGGTGTCATTCAAATAATTTGATAATGCTTTGATTGGGAAAGAAAGCGCCCGTAATTTTTGTTAGGCCCATCAAAATGTGCAATTATTTGGAAGTGTTAATGCCTTACATGTTAACTTGTTAATTAGGGAAGTGTATAGAATAGAGTAAAAAAACAACAACAACATTGGCATGCGTTAGGGATATCGAGTCGAAATGCGTGCTGAAGCAGGTTCTTATGAGCTACGTTGTGTGTCTGCCATGTAGCCTATCCAAGCACATAAATGTACAGAATGTTGTTGATTTACCAATTACAACTAAAGCTGAGTGACAGTGAAAGTTAGTTATCTGGCAATATATTTATTTAACAAACAAAAAAAAACTATTGAAAGTTGGGACTGTAGGTCAGAACGTGAATTAAGTCCAAAAAATCCAAGGCATTATTCACAGAAAAATATTTAAAAGCCTTTATTCCATTGGCTTGTTCAAAGAACAGGTTAAAAACATATAATGCATCCAACGCATTTTGACTTTGGCCTTCCTTAGGAAGCACAAAGCTTAAAACAATTCCATGTTCAACAATTAAATACATGCTTTTTAACCAGGTTTTATTTTTTTTGTACTGGGTGTGTTTACAATGGTACACCTCTCAACAATATAGATTAAGAATGTTGTGTTTGCAGGTTTTATGAGTGAGAGGAGTGTTGGGTAAAAATATTGGCAATATATATATGCATATACTGTATATTCACACATGTGTACTGTATATACACACACACAGGTGCGCATACATGATATGTATATATATATACATATATATATACATACATACTGTATATATAAATACCTGGTATTTAACTTAATACACATACAATGTGTATAAGAGCACAAACACATGGACATATGTATTTAGGCTAACTACTGACCACAACACGTGAAGAAAGAAGAAAGTGCAAAGACTTAACCTTATTTTGTTTTCCTTCTGTGATGCAGACCAAAGAGCACATTCTACTGAAGATTTTGACATTATACAACCAAATGTAGTGCGCTATACTCTCTTATTGTTTATAAGTCCAATTCAAGTTCTGTGGTCCTAACCTAATGCCCCTCTCGTAGTCCAAAAGAAGCATTTTAGAGCGTAGACTGCATACTTGTGCTTGAAACTATTTATCTTTGTTTGGATTCACAGACTAAATAAAATCCAGCAATTCTTTGGGACCCTGTTAATTGTCCAACTGTGCTTGTCCTTTCTAGCCCTGTTGAGTATGAGTATACAATGAAGAGGCGTGTGGAGGACCAGGAACCAATATTTCCATCCCAGCAACAGCAATCACGTCGTCTCGCAGTTCCAGGTACTGCAGAGAGCTTCCAGCACCGTGTCCTCGCTCCGGCCCCCACTGTGATAGAGGCAGTCGCAGACAACATGCAGCCCTCCACCGGCATCCAGTATTCCATCCCACAGGGCTACCAGGTATGCTGTTATTACATCAAATCAAAGCAAAACATTGGCTCTGTACGTTTGATTGACTGCATGTTAAGCTGGCTCTACACAAAGCGGTAGCGTCTGTACCTTATGTTAGTTGACAGTTCATGTTATTCCCGTGTGGTGAGCAAAATGTAGGCCATCAAAGGCAAAAAACGGAGACAAAGACAAAAAAAAAGATCCATTGTAAAAGTGAGTGGGCAAGTTTTAAATTAAAGAGTAACTAAACCCCAAACCGAAATCTGTGTAAAGCCTGACATCTAATGGTAAAAAGCATGCTACTGAAACTGCCACCACCCTAGTCTATAGAGTACAAAAGGTGGTGACATCACATGGCATCAAAGATCAGCCAATAGCAGGTGGCAATTTCAATAGCATGCTTTTTACCATTAGATGTTAAGCTTTACACAGATTTGGGTCATGTGTTAAGTTACTCTTTAAGGCGCTTTCACTCCTAATAGTCCTTTAAATGTCCGAACCAAAGTTCACTAGATTGTTACATTGTATTGGTCTGGTTTGTTTCACGCCGACAAATATCAATCCGACCTATTAGACAGATATTTTGGAGGGAGTACCAAAAAAAATCTAACTAGAATGGCACTTGGTTTTCACATTATAATGCAATAGTTTGCCATTGAACGACCCTGTAGTATTCCAGGGGACGACGTAATCTTCTGCAATGCGCCGCATGGGGCAGCCAGTAGAGGGCAGAGAACCTTTTGCACGTTTTTGATCTGCGCCAGAGTCCACATGTCGTGTTCACACCTGTCAAAATGATGCGAACTTGGCAAAAAGTCCAGACCAAACGATGTAGGTGTGAAAGCCACCTAAAACTCTAAATCTACAGTACCTGATTCTGTGCACAAAATGGCATTGTAATTGGATAGGGTGATATATTTCTATGAAAAATGTATATTAATTATTTAAAATTATATGTATTATTCTTGGCAGGTACTTTTTTAAATTTCTTTTCTTTTCTTTTTGAAGTTTACCAGCCCTTGGCGTGTGAGCCATAAAGTTAATTTCAGGAACTGTGCTTGACTATTGATTTCAAGGCTGTGAAGTAAAGGGTCATTTATTGCTCATTTGGGAATGCTGTTTGGAGCAACTCTGAGGAGATGGTTATCCTTAATGTTTTTAAATCTTAAAATGCCAATATGTTTCCTCCTGAAAGGTACCTACAATGCCTCAGAGCTCAAGTGGACATGGACACCTACATGGGCATAACAATAGTTCTGCGCCTCATGTTAGGCCCCACTCACACAGCCCAGCAGTTCAACCTCAGGGGCCTGCAGTGGTCCAAAGTCACGTTCATCCACCCACACCCATGACTTCAACCCAAGGACAGCAGCAGTTTCAGCGACTGAAGGTGCCTCGCCGTTAACATATATACCGTACACACTTTACACACTAAAGCAAATTTAGTAGCAGCCAAGTGGTGCGATGTACAGCAGTGAAATAACCAATAAAACTGAAGCGTATTTATTTCATATACTCAAAAAAAGGCCCAAATGTGCAACTGTTTTCCAAATTCAAGACTATTTAAATTTCATGTGTGATGCTGCATTCAGTGGTTACAGAATGTCTAGAAGTGGGGGAGAAATGTTTTCTCACTGAGTTACTTTATTTTGTAGGTTGAAGATGCCCTGTCCTATCTGGATCAAGTGAAGCTGCAGTTTGGAAACCAGCCTCAAGTTTATAATGACTTCCTTGATATCATGAAAGAGTTTAAGTCGCAGAGGTCAGTTCTAATTTTACTGCAATTTTTTCCTCAACATTTGGAGAAGATCAATCAGTTTGTGTGGGTCACGTTTTGTGGTCTAGTTTTTCGTCACATATAACGTATAGCAGAGCAATATCTGCTGGCTGCTTTGAAATGTTGCACGTTAGTTTTTGCTTTGCAAAATATACCAACCAGTTGATGAATCAGATACTGACTTAGTTGCATTCTCTCACCACAGCATAGACACCCCTGGAGTGATCAGCCGTGTGTCCCAGCTCTTCAAGGGCCATCCAGACCTCATTATGGGTTTCAACACCTTCCTGCCACCAGGCTACAAGATAGAGGTGCAGACCAATGATCTGGTCAATGTGACCACACCAGGCCAGATTCACTACATCACCCCTCACGGTATCTCTGTCCAAAACATCCCTGTGAGCGGAGCGTCCAGCCAGCCTGTGAGCCACCACCAGCACCAGAGTCTGCAGCAGACTGGCCCGCACACTACTACCACCCCACCCATGCCCATTCAGCCTACACCAGCTAAAACCAGCAAGGTAGGAGCTTGTCTATTATTGGCTTCATTTTTAAAATATTGTTGACAGATTGCATTATAGAACAAATTTAATCTCCAATTGACTGACGTAAGCGTTCAGTCCTGTCGTTATATGTGCACACTGATTTATGGCTCTGCACTTTCTCTTGTTCCCAACAGCCAATGCAGTCTCCAGCCCTGACCCCCACCAGCCAGCCCAGTCAGCCCAACCCATCTATCCCATCTTATGCCTCACCCCACTCACCTTCGGTCCAGTCCCACACTCCAGTGAGCAGCACGCCC
>OMOT01027406.1:4867-16580 GCA_900312575.1 Acanthochaenus luetkenii | reverse complement strand
ACAGAATTAGAGAGGGAGCGAGAGAGAGATGCTACTGTGCGAGTTTCTCATTACCATGATAACCCGTGCTGAGAGAGAGCATACATTGTGCAGTGCAACATTACGTATAGCCTCATAGATACTGGCCTACAGCTGCATTCAACAGTAAGTACACAGTGTGTGGAAAATTACCTGGCTGCTTGAATTTTTTCCCAACCTGACCCGCGCATTACTAGTAGTTAGTGAGAGCAGCTTATCCTGAGAATGAAACAAACTAATAGGGCTGGATTTGAAAAATTTATTTTCCGATTCGAATCGATCTTCATTTGAATGATCCGATATCAATTCAGAGATCAATCTTTTAATATATGCCTTTCCCCGAGGAATGCATGAAGCTTTAACCCCATTAGTCTTGACACCATTTCCGCCACACGTGTCTCCGTCGATGAAAACACCCTTTTAGTGGACGGAAAGTCAAAACTAAGGAGAAAAAAGATACGTTTTCAGATTTCCACGGATTAGTGTGGATTTACAATCTCCAAGAAGTGAGCAAGCAGTCATGAAGGGGCTTTAGTTTCATGGACTTTACAGTTTACAATGTCCAGAGGATTTACTAGACTCAACATGTTCCAAAAAAAAAAAACTGATTTCAATTCAGAGCCTTTTTCAATTTCTGATTGTTGGTTTAATTTTACTTATTAATTAATATATGGTTGTTTGTCTATTTTGGTCGTTTCTCTTCTGATGCACTGCTGTAGTGTGTTGGTCATGTTAAATAAAAAGTACATTAATGCAACTGCTTTGGGATCAATTCTTAATGTAAACATTAATATTTTAATAATGCACCAGGTTAGAGGGTTCCTTGTACAATTTACAGCATTAGTTCTCTGAGAATATATTTTTTTATCCAAGCTAAATTGGTATTGTAACTGAAATATGCCTAACCAAATCGATATTGAATTTAATCGGAAATCGAATCGGGAAATCAGTGGCGATACCCAGCCCTACTTTCATTGTTCATTTTGTTTTGGGTTTGAGAATGAGTGAATTTTGTAATGTTTCATTTAGTACCACTAAAGGTTGTGCTGCACTTCTTTTCTTTTTTTCAGATTAAAAATGAAAGAGGAGGAGTGGAGAGAAGCCCAGAGAGGCTTCAACAAAATCTGGCGGGAGCAGAATGAAAAGTATTACCTGAAGTCACTCGACCACCAAGGCGTCAATTTCAAGCAGAATGATGCCAAAGTGTTTCGCTCAAAGACCTTGCTCAATGAAATTGAGATGCTGTATGATGAGGTAAGGAAATACATTCTCTAGACATCAATGTGGACGTTGAGATCCTTTTTTGTTAATTCTGATTGATCTGATTGATGGTGCTTTTGATACAAGGATTAATGGCATGCTACAACATAATTTAATGTATTTTAAAGATGTAAATGGCTTTAATCACCAACTCTTGTCACCAAGATGTTTGTGCATTGTTGTTCTCATACTTCAGAAAGATGTTTTACAAAATGGGAAATGCCTAATGCATCAGCTTAATCTCCTCCTGGTTGTGCCCTGTAGCGCCAGGAGCGGGCAGCAGAGGACACTGCCACGCTGCCACCCAGCGGCCCACACATGACCCTGACCTATGACGACAGCCAGATCCTGGAGGACGCTGCTGCCCTGATCATCCACCATGTCAAGAGACAGGTGGGCATCCAGAAAGAAGACAAGTACAAAATCAAACAGATCATCCACCACTTCGTCCCTGACATGCTGTTTGCACGGCGGGGTGAGCTCTCTGATGTGGAAGACGAGGAAGACGAGGAGGAGGAAGAGGACATGGAGATGGACCAAGATGGCACCAAGAAGCACAATGGCCTACCAGGCAACAGCTCGTCGAAGTCCAAGCTCCTCTTCGGCAATACGGGGGCCCAGAAGCTGCGGGGCATAGATGATGCCTATAACCAATTCTACGTCAACAACTACTGGTATATCTTCCTTCGTCTTCACCAGATCCTCTGCTCACGGTTGCTGCGTATCTATGGGCAAGCTGAGAGGCAGATTGAGGAGGATGCCCACGAGCGAGAGTGGGAACGAGAAGTCTTGGGGCTCAAACGGGAGAAGAATGAAAATCCAGCAATTCAACTGAGGATGAAGGAGCCTAGTAAGTGTAGAAACTTCAGAAGACAAAAGTGGTGGATTTTGTTCCCCCTGTCTTTCAAGATTAGATTATACAATATTTTATTACTTGAATTTCAGAGTTTTACTGTAATTGTACTCGATCGTTAATGTACTCAAAACAACATTGATATTGATCCCAAAACACAACCTTGGTGTACCACCTTTATTATATGACTAAGATGGATAATTTCCATTTCACTGTATATCTGTCACACTTACTATTCAATGTTTCCTTGCAGTGGATGTTGAGGTGGAGGACTACTACTCAGCCTTTCTGGAAATGGTGCGCAACCTTTTGGATGGGAACATGGAGCCAGCTCAGTATGAGGACTCCTTGAGGGAAATGTTCACTATCCATGCCTACATTGCCTTCACCATGGACAAGCTCATCCAGAGCATTGTACGGCAGGTCAGTCCATCAAAGGTTTTATAACTTGATTTGATATTCATCATACAAAAAGACTCCAGAGCACCAAACTACTGTATGTCATATACATGTATGTATGTTACCAGAAAGGTCGGAGCACAGGGTCATGCCTTTTGAGCAGGTAGAGGTTTAATTATTCTGGTTTAACTATCTGTGACATATGAAATGCATTAATACGTTTGTACATGAAAGAGTCAGCGTGCTACATGACAGTTTAATCAATACATTTAAAACCTTATTTAAATGTGGAAATAAACATAATTGATCTTAAACTAATTATTTCTGTAATTTTTTTATTTAGCATACCTTTCTCAATACTTGGTAAACTGTAAAGGTCTACTGGTTAGCAGACACTGCACTATGTAGTAGAGATTTTAGTAGGCATTGTGGCACTTTGGATGTTTAAGTTGATATTGGTGACATCCAGTCGGATTAACTCTAGATTTGTTTGCAGTTAGTGTAGCCAAATTGTCTGTTTGAAGGGATTCAAAGCCATATTGTCATTTTTTTTAACCTACGTATCATACAATGTTTATTCAGTACTTAAATGGACACAACTGTGTCATATTGAACCCATTTGTTTTACAGCTCCAGCACATTGTGAGTGATGATGTCTGTGTGCGTGTGACGGACTTGTACCTGAGTGAAAGTGCCAACAAGGCCACCGGTGGCACGCTCTCCACCCAGGCGTCCCGGGCCACAGCTGAAGGGACCTACCAACGCAAAGCAGAGCAGCTTATGTCTGATGAGAACTGCTTCAAGGTACCGCACGCACATCAACAGAATCTTGTTTTTGTATGTTCGCCTATGGAAAGTGTACATTTTATGTTTGTGTGATTGCCCATACTTGCTCTTGATTAATTTCCCTCTTTGGTCTAGGGTTTGACCAATATGGGGTTTTGAAAACCAATAGTGTTTGTAATGAAGCTGCTTATACGTGATACTTTCTGCCAATATTCAATATCTTTACATGTTTCTATTTCCATGCCAAGTACCGGTAATCAGAGTTGTATTGTTGGCAGGGTGGAAAAGCCTCTGACACAGTATTTAGTTCAAGTGACACACAAATTCCCCATTGAATCCCACACTAATGAGCTTCTTTTAGGGATCGCAGCTCCTCACTATACCAAAAATATTATTGAGCAATTAAGTGAATAAATAAAATGTGCAAAGAAAATAAATTTTATTGCAGGTTTTATAGACTGTAGACTGATATATTGATCTACCCTACTTCATACACTACACTAATATGCATTTGTGATACATTTCTGCCTCTCATGGCTTCTGTTTTGTCCAGTTGATGTTTGTGAAGAGCAGAGGAAGTGTTAGTGTGGCCATGGAGCTACTGGACACAGAAGAGGACAACTCTGATGAGCCAGCTGACGCAGAGGTACGACTCATGTAGTCCACAGAGGAAGTTGTTTCCATCAATCAAGTGCTCCGCTGTTGAAGATGACAGTTGACAATATGTAAATGTCAGCTACTGCACCATGTCATTACATAAGGACACTACATTCCCACATTTCTTTATTCTATACTGTGGCGTGCTAATCACTACCATGCTCAAAAACATACCGGGCACACGGCTTTCTCCGGTTTAGCGGCTGATTTATGCAAATCTAGTCAGTTGTAATTTTAGATTACCTGAGGCGCAACCATAGTCCCACATGCAGCAGCCCTCTTCTTTCTTTCTTTTTTTTACTCGTATGTAATTTCTCAGACACCACTGGTCCAATTTTGACGAAACGCAGGGATGCTGCATTTTGGCACTGTGTTCTGGTGTTTAAAAGTATTACACTCAAAGGCCTGATAGGGATGCTGATAGAGATGCCAGTCTGATTTTGATTAAACCTGGGGGCGGGATGTGTTGTGTTACTGATTTGCCAAAGAGGTGCCTGCATCATTCGTGGGGGATGACATGTTGACTTATTTTATTTGTTATCCCTACAGAGGTGGTCAGATTACGTGGACAGATACCTGAACTCAGATTCTGCATCCCCAGAGCTGCGTGAGCATCTGGCCCAGAAGCCTGTGTTCCTCCCCAGGTGAGGCCCCAGCCATGTGTCCCTCTTGTCTGCACACCTTAAGCATCTTCCCTAAGGCTCTAGTCAGCCAAGCAGCCATTCCACTGTTGACAAGCCAAACCAGCTGCCAAATACGGCTCATTTTCAGAGCTTGAACCAGTGGCACTTTTGCACAAGCCTGACTTAGGAGGCCCTCTCTAATCACAAATCGTTTGGGCCGGAGAGCTCTGCCTTATTAGTAATGGACAGAAATTAATATTGGCAAGGGTTTGGAAAGGTAATTTACAAGAATAACTCCAAAGTTAAGGTGAAATGTTTGCAGTGCCTGACTGCCCTCCTGTCTGGAAAGAATCGCGTTGGCTGTGAACTTTTTTCGGTTTCTGACCTCTGCCTCACATGAAGATTGCACTTTATATGGCCATCTTTTTAAATGGGGAATTTATTTATGCATTGATTCAGTTCCTTTTTAATGGGACTTTTATTTATGAATATGACGTTTTTTAAAATAGTATTGGCTTAATCATGCTTTTTGATTTTCACCGTAGCAGACAGCTATTGAATCTTTGGGTTTGATTATTCACATTTGTGTTTCAAATATGTGTCATTGTACAGCTTAAGAAGAAATAGTGGTTGAATGCATAAACTGAAAGCAAAACAAATGGGTTCTGCCTTTTGTCATTTTATGTCACTCTGGTCATTCTTCTACTGTGGCTTTGACTTGAGATTGAGAGACCAGGGCTCTTGCATAGGACCTGAGTGAATTTGTTAGCGTAAAGGAATACAGTAAAGTCATGGTTTTCTTTTCTACCTTATCATGCCTCGTATTTGTGATTGTATTCATATTAGAGGTCCTGTATGTGACTTACTTAATCACTGTTTACAACTGTAAATGTTCAAATGTCCATTTGTTTGAGTGTCCAATATACTCAATATTATGTGTGTAATAACTTTCTGTGGATACAGTGCACTCCCGTTGCAACTTTTTGTTGTGGGTGAGGTTTTTCCACAGGTTTGCGAGATGAGTGCTCATAAGTCTTTCAAAACCCTGGTCAAGCACATTATCTGCAACACTTGTACAGAGGAGTGGGGCTTGTAAATAAAATGGTCTGAATTGTATGTTCATATGTTGGTGTATTTCTTTCCTGACACCTCAGAGCTATGCATGGAGGGGTGGTTGGGTCCGCTCTGTCTTAAAGCCCGAGATGAGTGTTGCACATCAAGCCTGTCTGTCTTTGGTTGTTGGTGCTTGTTGACATTGTTTTGTTTTTGAGATGGCTGTCCATTACCATAAACATTTCAGTAGACTTTTCAAAAGACCCAAGAAAAAAATAACCTCTTACTCTCTGTTTCCTCTTATTTAACCCATTGCATAAATCTGGTACATGGCTATGATTTATCAGTGGGCTCACCCACATCTCGTTCTTTTTTTCTCATATCAAATCTATGAGAGGTCAGCAGCACAAGAAGTCAATAGACTTGGCCCTTCTTCACAAAAATCTTCAACAGCAGTGAAAATCCAGCAGTTTCTTTTGCAGTTATGTTGGGTCTTCATCGCATGATCATAACACTCTGTACATTGTCAGTGAAAGTATGTGCGCATCAAAGTATTCTCAGCTCATATTTTGGATTGGTATTCCATCTGGCAGCAATATTAAAAAGTGTTGTTTTTCCGCATTTCTATTTGAAATTGGCCTCACTGTCATGTCTTTTAAGTGGAGCCCTGAATGCAAAAAATATGCTTCATGGTTTCAGTCCTCGCTCACCTGTACCCTCGGTGGTAAGTACACATTTAAAACTTTCATTCAAGCGGGGTGAATAATTGCATTTTTACTGCCTGCACAAAATCTGGATAAATTCCAATTAAGCAAAATCTTGTTTTCCAAGCATATGTAGAATTTAACAAGAGAATCGTTACATGGATGTGCAACGGAAGTGCACTGTACAGACATATTACTACTGCTGCCTCTGCTGCTCTTATAGATCCACATTTCCCACGAATGATTTGACTCCCTATCTAATTCTGTTACTCGGTGAGTTGCTATGCATGGGTTTAAAAAACACTTGTTTAAAGGGACAGTCCTCTCAAATTGTACAATTCTGCTATTACTGTCAAATCAACCTGTTAAGATTTCTGTGCATTATGGCCGACTACATCACTTAGGCCAAAAAGTACACTATATATATTGTCCAACACAAAATAGTGCCGTATAATATGCTGAAGGGAAAATAAAACAATTTTTAGAAATTTGTGCGAACTTTCCCTGTAAACGTAATGCAATTTTTTGGGGACATGTGGGGTTAAGGGCAATATTTTTCACAGGTCAGCCAGTATACTCATGGCAGTCTATCTGTTCTGGCCATCAGGAATTTGAGGAGAATAAGGAAGTGCCAGAGAGGGTGGGAACAACTGCAACAGGAGAGGATAACTAAGGGCCCCTCTGACAAGTCGCAGGATGGCACCGGCGAGCTAAAGATGGAGTGTATGTTCAAGCTCAACTCTTACAAGATGGTGTACGTCTGCAAATCAGAAGACTACATGTACAGGCACACGGCACTCACACGGGCTCATCAGGTAAGCACATCAGTTGCATATTGTCTGTAGCTATAGCCTACTATTTCACATTATTATTAGTAGTAGTAGTAGTAGTATTACCTCCACCAAGGAGGCTATGCTTTCACCCCTGTTTAGTTTAGTTTGTCAGCAAGATATCTCAAAAACATATGAACACATTTACATGAAGTTTGGTGGACAGATGGGCCTTGGGCCAAGAAACAATGAGATTTTGGTGGTGATCTGGATCTGTGATTTGCGCCATTATAGATTATTTATGTTTTCAGCCATAACGGTGAAACTAAGGGAGATGCATTTATTCTAAATCCTATAGGTATGTTTGCAGGGTCAAGAAATCAATTTCACTTAAAATGTAAGGGACAGCAGTGGTGTGTTTGGGCGTAACAGCAACTTGGAGAATTGTTCTGCGTTGGCAAGGGTTTAGGCTCTGAGGCCTGGTTTCCTTAGTCTAGGACTAGGCTTAATCCCTGTCTGGGAAATGCCTTCTCGTTATTCATGTTATTCTCCTTGTCACCACTTGAGTAAGCCGACAATATGTGTGTCACATACAGCAAGTATTCCTGCATCTTTCAATTACATAACTCTCGTAATTATTTATGTACAGGGAGCAGGGTGTTGTTGTCAGGCAGTCTGTGTGTTGTTTCTTTTTTTTATAATATTAGAAATGCATTTTTAGTTAGGGACTTTTTCCCCCTTTTCTTTTTCAGTCCAGATTTGGTCTATTTTTCATGTATGTTGCGTTATTGAAACTATTATTAAAACATTGTGTGACTGTCTTCTTGTATGTTGAGTAGCTCAACCCCAGTGTTGTTGTTCATGTCTCTTCCAGTCCCACCAGCGGGTCAACACTCGCCTGCACAGACGCTTTCAAGCCTTGGTGGACACCTGGGCCAAGGAGCACGTGACCAGCGACATGGCAGCTGACAACCGCAAGTGGCTGATGGGAGAGGGACGAGAGGGCCTGGTGTCTTGCACTACCACTTGCGCCCCTGAGGTCCTCCATTACCTCAACATCAACAAGTACCGGGTGAAGTACAGAACACTGTAGTCAGCATCTCTCTCTCTCATCAAAAGATCAATAGTGTGGCGGCGAACGTCCTCACACAACAGACAGTTATAGTTGAAAATATGTCTTCATGTGGATTTTCAGACCTGCCGTTGCTGGATTCAATTGCCAAAATGTTGGTTGGTTGGTTGGTTGTCAGTCCAGGAATCACCAACCCATGGGGAGTAAATTTGCTGCTTTTGGCAAATGTGGTGGAACTGATTCAGAAACAATGTGCTAACTTTCAAGCCTACACTGCAAAGTCTGTGAGGTGTGTGAAATAGTAATTTTACAGCCGTTTGTGTCATTATATTGGAAAAAACCCACCTGTCTTAGTAATTGATGAGAATGTTAAATGCAGATTTTTTACATAAGATAAATATACAGAGAGGGAGAGCATCCTCGTGAAGAGTCTCGCCTTATGGGTTGTCAGGAGGGTCGCATCCTCTCGTTGGAGCGATTCTGTTTGCAACAAAACACTTATTTAAGCATTTCATGAGCACCATTCACCTAGTTGACCGTAAACTAATATGGTTTTTGAGGACTTTGTAAGAGAAAACGACCTCAGCTTTTCTCTTTGAGTAGCAAGAACTAGTACAGATCTGTGACCTCTGTGAAAACGTTTGCGCTAAGACATGGAGCTTATTTTGGCTTCCAACTGTAAAATTGTATAGCCTGTGAATGTTTTCCCTTTTGATGATAAAGGCAATAGTGCACTATGTATTCAACATCTCTGGCAACTGCTGGGTAGATGCTTGGCAACAATACAATGCCAGTACAGTGTATCAAGTACAATACGTTCTGACTGCCCAAACACTTCCTGTAAATATCTTGTTTATATAGATTTTTTTTATCAGAGATGTTCATTGATGTGTAGCGTACATTAACAAACGTAGTATCAATCTTTAGCTAGAGGTTGCAGAGAAGTATATTAAGAAGATGCAAACATTTTAACGACGGTTTTTACCAAAGGATGTTAATTAGAGACCCTTTTCCCTTTGTGGTCTGTTGAGCGTGTCGTCCTTAATGTCTTTGTTTAGTAGAACTTTTCAATTTTTCTTGAAAACAACCATTTTATACGTGTTTCAAGGCAGTGCTGTCTATCCTGCTACGCCTACTTTCTACCTTCAGTCTTTGGCATCAGTGGCACTTGTGGTTTTAAGATGATTGAATGTAGCCAAGCTAAATTTATGCTTTTGAAAGTATATGTCTGTTTTTCAAAGTACTGAAGTTTTAACAGCACTATCAGTTTTTTTCTCATATGTAAACTTTCTTTACCAAATGGTTATAATCTGTGTGAGGACAGGCTGGTCATATAAAACCCATATATCCAAGCTGTAGTCACGGTGGTCTCACAATGTGTCACCTATAAAAACTCTACCTGATTTGTGTTTTCTGTTATTTTTACACTGACAGATGTATAGTAGGCCTATATGTGAATGTCAGCCATGCAACTTATGTACAGTTTTAGGATAGAGAAAACACACAAGCAATAATCTCTACAGTATGTCAAAGCTATCAGTTTGTGTTTTTTTGCAGAAATACAAATGTGAATGTTATATTCCGTTAAAAGAGGGATGATTTATTATTGCTGTTTTCCGCTCAGCAGTTTGTTTGATACAATTGGAGTTGGCTCTGTAGATATTGTAGGTGAGGTCAGATGGTGAGATTAGACAAAAAAGTATTTGTTGGTTTCTGGTCTGAGGATATCGGGTTATGCCGGAAAACATCACACAACATCCTATGTTTTGCCTTCTTTGCTCAAGACCTACATATCTGTCAAACATCTGTGCATTTTGAATCTCAGTTCATTGTATAACTGGGCATTATGTTCAAACTTACAGGTAAAGTATACGAAAGAGTGGAATCAACATAAGTATACAACTATTTGCTCAACATTGGTAGATGTACAAAATTGGACAGACACATTGTCCATCTGATGATTTGCCCGTATGGATCAAAGCAGAGTCGTACATGGACCATGTGACCGGGTTGGAAGCAAATGCACCAAAAGTTTGACATGGGAGTACGATTTGGCGACGCTCCTGAAATGAAGCCAACCGACAACATTTATTCCGTCAACATTTTCAAGGAACTCCATTTAAGGCAACTGTCAATAATGTAACCAGCTGTAGACAATCTTGGAACAGTTTATAACTTGGGTTTTTATTTTTATATTTACAGTGTTTAATATGGAATACTACAGGAAGTACCAGGGAGCTGGATTGTACATAACGACAGCCTTTGTACCCCATTTAATGTGTCTACTCTTTGCCATGTCTTCTCTTGACTTTTATGATGTTGTACATGAGTGTAGTATGGTGTTTTTCATTAAACCGTCCTTTGAATAGACTGAAACATAGTTGACCATTGCCTTTTCACTCAATCCTGCCGTCGTGTTTGTATGTCATTGGGTATTTAGACATAATAAGTATAAATGTTTATTTTTTCCCAAGAAATGGGGGCATACATCGAACAATATTACAAAAACGGACCATATTTTTCTCGTTTTATTTCCAAAGCTGCAAAAATTAAATACAAAATGGAAAACGATAGTAATGTCCAGCTGAAAGTGTCATATCTGAAGACACAAAGAAATGTGAATGTCAACACAGGTTGCTGTTTAGTGAAATATCTCAGCATTGACGGTTATGTTTATGAGGCTGTCTGTTGTAGGAAGTTTGAGCTTTCCAAGACATGGAGTTCCGCTATGCTCGTACGTAGATCCGCGTGCACACCACATCATCCGCTCCGAAGGTCTGAAACAAGATTGAGAGGAAAAAAAACATTTACCATTTCATTAGCATAGTCTGTAGTCAGTCCATCATTCAGGGGACTGGTGTCTTCGTCTTCCGAAGGACATGGCTGAGCTCACGAAAGACTGATTCAGGGTTCCCACGGTCATGAAAATCCTGGAATTTGAAAATGTCTTTTCCAGGACTGGAGATGTTTAGGAAAATTGTAAAATGTTTAATATTTATACTAAGTTCATCATTTTCGTGAACTTGAAAATACAATTTACATGAGTACCGGTAATTTGGGAAAATGCAACAAAAACAAGTAGGCGGAAATGCAATCGGTCTGCAAAGCGGTTGCTGTAAGTCTCAAACAAACCACATTTTCAGTGTCAGTATTTGTAAAGGTTGCTATACAGATTATACCACAGTAGTGCAGTCTTCAAAATGTGGTCTAGAGTTATGGAAAGGTTTTGGAATTGTAAAAACAAGTGTTTAATTCATTTTCCCTCTAAACTTTCACCATTTAAAAACTACAGGAATGGCATTTAACACTCAATGAAGCAAAACCCCTTTAGTCAGATTTCCACTCAGCCGTACTGTAGCCCCACATGCCTCCTGCTAACAGCTTGGTAAACTCATATTTTCCGCCACCCCGTTACATTTCCACCTCCTAGATAGCATAAATGACGGCTACGATGTGATCTCTGTGTGACACATTGCCCCATTAGGAACATGGCAGCTGCAAAAGGAACATGGGCATGA